>JAZHYW010027875.1:0-68091 GCA_037355805.1 Ixodes ricinus
TTGCGTATACACCAAGACGTGGCGCTGACGTCACGGCGCTGCGGTGGCGCTGTTATCGGTAGGACGCATGCGGAGACGCTCCACTTGACCCGGTTTCTGCGCAAGCGTTGTGCCCCCACCTCGAGCGGAAACTGCGCCTTTGCCCACACCTCGTGAGGGCTTGTTTAGAAACAGCGCATTTGGCCTTAGCGGCGCGTTTGACGTTAGCGTCGCGTGCACCACGCTGAGCACGCGCGTCATCGACGGCATGGTGCCAATCTAAGATTCCAGTTTGTCTGCTCCGCAAGCGTGTTGTAACAGACAACGCTAACGCAAACGCACACAACTTGCGTTCGCTCGCATACGCAATACTCACCAATATTTTCGGTCGCGTTTTGGTTGCGCGTCATTACGATCCTCTTCGTTGCTCACGGACTCTAAGAGAAAAAATGTGAACAAAACTGTTGAAAGGAACTGATTGTTAGCGTTCAGGTAGAACGCTGAGGTCGCAAATTGCATATCTATGTTTTTGACTTTTTCTTTTTTTCAGGCGCTTACGTAGCGCGCAAAAACAGACGTTCTCATTCAAACGTGAATTTTGCATTACCGGTTGTTACAGCGCCACCTTTAGGATGCCGCCCTGCAGACGCTAAAGCACCGTACCCTACAGCCAGGATTATGTGGTCGCGTCTTGAGCACACACTCGCGCCTATTGGCCGAGACAAACAGGCGTATACACCAAAACTGCTATCGAGACAACTGAAACATTCGTCCCTTGCAGTGTATTCACGTTCTTCTTCATGTTTGTTCGAGGATTTGCCTTTGAGTGGAATCGAGTGCATTTTTCATAACCATTTGCATATACGGCGAGAGAACACGAGACAGCCTGTAATAAATAGAGTTTCCAACTACAACAATGGGGGTCACGTGGTTTAGAAGCCGCGTTTACAATACGAGGTCCGTGGAGGTTTTGAAAGCATTCATCGTCGGCAAACGCCTCCGCCTTTCCGCCTGCTTTCTTCGTCGCCACGCGAACTTGAGTCCGATCTCCGCAGCAGGCGTACGCCATAGAATTGCGAACGTTCCCTATCGTTTGAGATAGACCCTCTCTGCAATCTAGGCTCTCTGACACTCTGGCGCCGTCTACCAGCCTGCCAGCTGTAACACTTCCGACATGCGTATAAATAGTTCGTATATTTTTGCGCATAATTCTTTCACCGGGGATTCGATCTAATGCCGACGTTGTCATAAACTACTATTTCTCATAGACAGCGCGTAAACTTCCATCTCGCCAGTACCACAACCCCTTTCAATCAAGTCATATACGCACGTCGAAACTGTTCCACGGCTACCATGATATATGAAATCAGCGTGGCAGTGGGTTCCTAGAGAGCCGAGAGAATGTAGATAGGGTGCATCTCAGACCATGGGAAGCGTTCGCAATTTAAAGGCGGACGCCTCCAGCGAAGATGGATCGTAAGTGCGCATGCGCCGCGTCTTCGCGTGGCGAGGAGGAAAGATGGCGGAAAGCCGGAGGCATTTGCAGACGATGAAAGTTTTCGGACCCTCCTTGCCGCTCGTATTCCTAACGCTGCTTAAAAGCAACGTGACTCCGATCGTACAGTCGGAAACTCTCCGTAATTGCAGGCTCTCTCTTTATTCCCTCTTCGTAAGCGATTACAAGCGGGGTCACAAGCGGGCGTAACGCAGTCGATCGACAAACGCGCGTCATGCAACTGCAACTGTGTAAGCCAGCCTTTTGTCGCTATGTCGTGGGACTCATTGCGTGGCCCAATCGCTTTTGTAGTTTCTTAGCTCAGTAGCACGTACAGTCCTTTCCAGTAATTGCCTTCTGGGCGCTGCCATTTTTGCCTGCCGGGCTGTAAAACGCCTTCTGAGCGTGCACTGTTGCTGTGCTGTGCGGTATATCAGACGCTGCGCATGCGTCCACAGATCAGTGACTCAGCTTTTTTCTCCCGGGAAATAAGCGATGTAAAGGTCTATACGAGCGTTGCAAAAAGAAAAAAGGCATCGCGCGTTAGCGTCGAGAACGAGAGAGAGCGCACGAAAACAGGACAGGTCTCCGTGAAGCGATACGAGACACATATGTTCGATCTCGCTTATCGAAACAGCGAAGGTCGGTCAACAAACAGCGTAAGTGGAGTGGACTGGCCACAGGCAGGGGTGAATTAATCAGCGATGGAGTGCTGGTAGAAAGACGGAGGGGTCACAAGCTGCGAGATTATACTGTGGATGGGACAGCGTTGCACGGGACAGTCCGTGAAGGGTAGAGAACCCTTGTATGTATTCTCGAGTATCGTGTCAGGAAAGTCGATGTCGGAATCGATACGGATAAAGCACAAGAACTTGGGGGATCTGCAGGAATAGTTATTTTGTCTTAATTACTCGTAGCTATAGGGTTTCTTGTTTTTGGTATAAATCAGTAAACCCCAAACCACCTAACCAGTATTATTAAAATTGGGGAGAGCCAAAATCCCACGAATTTAAGTTGGCTTTCAATAAAAGAAACCCAAGTTTCAGAGGGAAAATCTTTAGCTACAACATTTTTTTCTTTGACTTGAAATACAGCTTGCGCTAAACCCGTCATGATTTTTTTTTTTTGAGGGCGGGGAGGGGGATTACATCTTTATCTTGCTTCCTTTTCTAATCAGGTCGTTTCCCCAGCATCCGGGTCACACTTCATGGCCTTTGGGTGTCAGGGAATCGAGCACCCGTGTCCTGTTTTCTTTTAACGTATACCACCGATTAACGACCATTTATTTTCAGGCACCGACAAGCACTGAATTTGTAAGAAACAATCAACCCCGAAAAGACGGAACACTACCACCAGTCCTATCCAATCGGTCCATCCTTACGGAATAAGGGAAAACAAATTGGAGGGAAAAAATGCTCGAGCCGTTGCAGTACAGATCATAATATTTTGTGTCACTTTTATGTTAGTCCAGCAGATGGTCTACTTATTTGAAGGCTCTCTCTTGACGCTAAAAGTATTAAATTGTGTTTATGGTCCAGCCTTCAGATGCGTAATCTAAGAAGTCTGTGCTTAATTCGCGTCCTTTAGAGGAGCGTTAAACGGTAACCTTATGTTTGTTTTTATATTGCTTCTCATCGAGCATATTGCAACTTGGGTATGTTCTTGATTCCTGCTTAGTGAGAGCATCACTTTTATCGAGAAGACAACTATAATCTCGCCTCTTGCTAACTCTTGGTTTCTGTCAACAGGGGGGCTATGTTTGACAAATGCTTCGTTTCTCCTAAAAGAAACAGAAGTGACAATACCGCGTCTGATTGGTTAGAGGCTCAAAAGACGAAAGTTCCCTCTTTCGTCATTTGAGCCTCTAACCAAACAGACGCGATATCGTCATTTCCGTTTCTTTTTAGGAGAAACGAAACATTTGTCGAACATAGCCCCCTGGTTTAAAAGCAAGAACGGTTTTCATGAAGCACTAAAACAATAAACGTCCGCCTATTCTTATAAAACAACGATATTAGTTATCGTGATTCAAAATAGACTCATCTTATTTTACAGTACATAAAGGAAAGAAATTCATAGAAACACGAAAATTCCCACTAGATTATGTTTTGAGGAAAATTAAACCCACGCGATGATTAACCTTTAATAGAATCACATCAGTTATGGTTCTATCAATTTAAAATTTACTTCTCTCATTTACACATTAACACATTAGAAAGTGAGAAGTAGAGAGAGATGGATTGCATAAACCGTATGTATTCAATATGCGAGTTTACTTCTTTTTGTTTCTTACATTCATTCATCTACTTGACCATTACGCTCCAAAGAATGAGCCTAGCGAATAGGAACGCCCTAGAAGGCACGTGTTCGTGCTACCTGCGCTTCATTCTTGGTAGTGCAAATATGAGATATCGTCCTCAGTGCCGCAATACACATCGCCCTTTGCATGAAAACGTGTTATATCCTCTCTCATTAGTAACTTTATTCGTATCGTTGATAACCCTAATTGGTTGTATCTGCTCCCGGCGGAGTAATGAGCACATCGCATTTGCATACTATGCCCAACAGTTTCTAGGAAATGAAAGAGAGTTTCGGGTGAACGGGTAAGGCGTGATTCACAGCTGAAAATATGAGGTGACGTTGCCCATGTTTTCATGAAAGCCATCCATGCATGGAACCTTTCAGGCGCTTGTAAACATTTTTGTTGTGCTCAGAGCCTAGATGTTTATACTGCCCCTATTTGCCTCTGGAGATATTTTTCCTGGCTCGAAGAATTCTCGGCGTCTGTGATACCGAGCCTATGCACTCCTACCTTCAAGTTCGAAGCTGCCCCACACACATCTTCCGTTCACCTTCTTTTTAAACGGTTGGGTGAGCTCTATAATAAGGGCCCGAGAAGAGACGTAAACACCGGGAGCTTGAAGACTCCGTTAGAAAAAAGTGAGTCGTAAAAGTGTTGCGCGTGGTCTGTCTAACCTCGAGCGCCCGAGTGTTGGCGTTTCATTATGACAGCCGCCTGGCCGTGTGCCCGCCACAGCCACCTAGCAATTCAAAGATTTTGGACGTTGTGGGTTTGTGTTTACTTTTCGGTTTACGTATTGGAAAAAAAAAACGAAAGTGTCATTTAATGAAAGTAAAACATTGTCTTAGGGCGTTTTTTTTTCTTCTACGATGTTACGTGTGGCCATTCGTACAACGCGCTGGCCTATAAAAAAAAAGTTGATAAATCCCAAACTAAAAATCTCCGTTTAATGAGGCGAGCTTAATTACGTCTGCAACTAAAACAGAAAAAAAAACAGTAACGACCGCGCCACCTGCGACAACGACGACGGGTCGACTGACCCGAAAATGTGCACCACCGCTTCTTCTACATATACACGCGCTGTGTTCAGGAACGTTCTAAACCAGAACACACGACAACAGATGAGAAAGAACTTTAGCTTTTCATAAGACACAAGAATTTTCCAGCAGATGCAAGAAGAGAAAGAACTTGACCGGCGGGGTTTAAGCTTCGTATTTTCGCCTGGCTGCTGCACGTGAAGCCAAAGTCCGCTGCGCGCACACGGTAATACCACTGAGAGAAAACAAAAACCTGTGGACTGCATTCGAAAAACAAAACAAGCTTTTATCCCAAGTTTTAAGTAGTTTCATAGACTTGAGATAATGGCGTCAATCCGGCATTCTTGGGGATCTTGCGAAATACGCAGCGGTGACCGAAACTCGGCACAACGTTACGACCCCATATTCTCACCGCAGCTTCTCGCAAACTGAAATACACCGCAAAATCTTCGAGGTTTTGTCGCGAAAGGTGGAGACCTTTGAAAGGTTTATAACGGCGGAGAAGTGTTTCAGTTGTCCCGCTTCCAATCCAATGCTTCCCCATTTCGACAACGCTCCCACGCCCTGTCAGCCTCGACTGTGCAAGCGCAGTCGACGTATAGGATGGAAGGCAGCCAGCGCGCACTTGGACCAGGGCATTAGAAAAAGGCGCCTTGCCGTTCTCATTCTGTCAGTGACTATACGGGTAGAAAATGAGAGAAAGGAGGAGATGAGGGCGCGTGGCAACGCCGGATTCCAGCTGCCTACTCCCTGTTCAAAGGCGTTCGAACGCGTGCGCTCTCGTATCCTCCTCTCCCTCGGTTTCTACCAGACATGTACGTAACGCGTTACAAGTAACGAGTTACTTGTACCTAGTTACTACTTTCGGTAACGAGTAACGTATTTAGTTACTTTTTTAGAAAAGGAACGAGTAACGGTATTTAGTTACTTTGAAGGCCAAGTAACGAGTAACGGTATCTCGTTACTTTTGAGGAGTAACGTGTACAACACCACTTCCGCAAGTCAACGGCAGACGAGAACGTGCTCTTCACTGCACAGTTCTTTCTCGAGCACCTCTTTCAGTGTCGTTGGCCACAAAGATGCAACCAGTCAGAACGATGCGCCAACCCAGATAGACGCCCTGATAAAGCTCTCTGCATTAAGGGGCTTTGAAGTCGATTCGGTGCTACCAACAGATTGACTGGGCCCGAGCTATAGAAATGAACGCTTACGCAGCTCTTGCAT
The DNA here is from genome assembly GCA_037355805.1 of Ixodes ricinus. Taxonomy (NCBI): domain Eukaryota; kingdom Metazoa; phylum Arthropoda; class Arachnida; order Ixodida; family Ixodidae; genus Ixodes; species Ixodes ricinus. The sequence goes on from JAZHYW010027875.1 coordinate 6,038, forward strand.
TCGATTCCTCCTTCGCGTCGTGCTAACGTCTCGAATGTATGGGCCTCAAATACACAACTTAGGAATATCTTCAACATGTTCCTTGATCAGTAGACAGAAGGCCGCCATTAGTACGGCGCATATGCCATTTTTCAGATGATGATGATAGTGATCAAAGTGGCCAGACTGAATTTTGGAAAGGGTCTTTTGAGCGGGACATTTAGCGCATATTTTCCGCTAAATGGAAGGGGAGCAGAGGAGGGTACGGAGGGGGAGTAGGGCTATACCCTCCCCTCCGTACCCTCCCTTCCTCCTGCTCAAGAGCTGGGCTCCGATTCGGCGTTACAGATAATTGTAAACGTCTTTCATTTCTTATCGTCATATCGGCAAACCCCAGACATAAAAGTTTTAAAAAAATATTAGATTTTAATACAGGGCGAATGTTTTTGTTCATGTAGTTTCCCACCCGTTCTTTCTCAGTTAAAGGTTTGAAAGCAACACGATTATTGCTTTCGAGAGTAAATGGTAGGAGAAAAATGACGAGCTATACAATCTTCGTTGAAAATATTTCTATCTTGTTGATTTGCATGTCTCTACTTAACGTCAAAATTAAAGGCATGCCCAGGATAGACTTCCTACGGCTTATCTTTATGGGTTTCAAATTTACTAAACATTGAAAGATCAAATCACACTTTCGGTGACTTGCAAAACCTCTAGGGAAAATATAATCCAAAAAGTGAAGTATTTTTCTTTTAGAAACTCTAGTTCCCATTTTTGTTTACTGAAGTACAAATCAGTGGGTACTCTTAACTACACTATGATGCAAACCCCTACTCTATGTTAGAGCAGCGCGCCAAAGCTATTCACAATGCAAGTGGTCTGAAATGGAGCATGCGGGCACGTGGATGAACCGACATTTAATCCCTAAGAATAGCATCAATCCACTCGCAAAAGTATTGAGCAAGATTTATCGAGCCCACAAACATACACAACTGGGACATCCTATTTTAGACACTCACCTTTAAAAGCTAGCTACAAAGAATAAAACTATTGCTATCGAGTGTTCGGAATCCACTCCTCAAAACGTTCGACTTTTACTTTCAATAAGTTTAAAACCAATAAATTGTCTGACTTCAATAGCAGATGCTTACTATCTCAGCTTTTAGCCCGGTTGCTTGGTTACTGACGTCAAAGGCAACAAATATTGGAGGTCAAAACAACATCTCACAGAAATGCGACTTTCTGATATATATATTTCTTTTTCAGAAATAGCTACTTGGATTTGAAATGTTATCCTCAATTACCTCCTTTTCCTTAAAAAGACGCCCTTTTAAATGTTTATTTGTTCTCTTTACTTGTAAGGCGCTTCAAACTCGTTTTGACATCGTTGTTTGTAATAAGACGGCTGATACTTAGTTAAAAACACCTCGATGCTTCGAAACAGGGACATTCCGTGGAGAACAAGCTACAAAAATTACGAAAAAAACAAACACAGATCGGCGTGAAGTAAATCGATTCTACACTGCATCACGTCTACACAACAACTCTTCTCGCACGCGAGTGCAGAATCAATCTTGCGTTACTTTCAGATTGCGACAAAACAGCCATACAAAGTGCCCGAAAGAAAAACAATAAGTGAATGGAGCTTCTACTGTGGCACTTAGGTTAGGAAATTGGAAGGCCCGCGTCTCGCGTGTTTCTGCCTGTCGAGCCGAGAAATGCGAGGCGGCGGATTAAGGGGATTATCCCGGAGTTTGAGCGGCACTTTGGCGCGCTCGTTTAAGGCTTCGCGCTTTTTCTCTAGAGCTCCACGGGCAACAGCGTCTTTGGTTGTGTTGTATCAACTTGTGAGGGGGTGGGAAAAAGCTCGAGTGCCAGACGGTGAACTTTAAGAAGTTCGTCGTCAGCGCGAAGGTCAGCGAATCCTTCAAGAGTACCCTTCTTTCCACCTCGTCTCTTGTCTAGGGAGTTAACGGAAACCACGCGCATTTTGTTTGTCGATTTCCGAATGTTTGAGTACGGGGATCACTTTGGCGCATAAGGCTGGCTAATTATTTATTGCTAGCGACATATATAAAATAAGAGAAGCGATAGATAAACTGAAAATCCGTATTGCAGAAACGAGCAGACCGCCGTCTCTGTTGAAATGTATTTCGCAAACAACCCAGCGTTTGCTCAAACTTGAGACATTTTGCCAAAACGGCAAGTTAAAAGTATACAGAGAATGGATTTGTGCGCGCTTCATGTACTCCAGCTCACTTTCAATTTTACAAAAAAGGAATAGGGAGAAACGAGCGACCATACGACAGTGGCGCATTCTCAGCAACTTCAGGAGGTTCTCAAGTTTCGCCTCATAATGCAGCACCACGTTTCCCCTTTTTGAAGGTTTTATAACCTCGTTCTTTCTACAAGGCGAATTGAAAACTAATATTGATCAACGCTATAAAATATCAGCTTGAAAATGTCTTCAATGCTACACTTTTGTCACCAACTTGCTTGTTTAGCAGAAGAACAAGGGTCTTTGACAGGTTAAGAGTAAAGTGGAAGCTCCTCCCACCCTCTTTCAACTTTAGCAGTGTGGAAAGAGGTGGGAGGAGCTTCCAATTTACACTCAACCTGGCAACAAAATTTATTGTAAAGCGAGTAAAGCACATTTGTTAACATTTTTTGTTGGTTCGCCTAGGGGGACAAAATTTTGAGATTTACATTATGCGCTCACAAATCGCAACAAGATTTGGTTTTCGAACTCAGCTATCGCGATATTGAATCAGCTAAGTTTCTATGTCCGATTCTTGATCATTGTATGTTTTCTCGTAAGATGTGCCCTCTCTGATTGGGAGAACTATGTCACCACCTGCCTTGTGTACTATTGAATTAGCCAAAACGTTGGGTCTCAGCAGTGGTCCTGAGGGTTTTCTTACTATAACTTTTAAAATCACTCTTTTAATTCGTGTTTTCCTGCGTGTACAGGTTCTATCAGTTCAACGAGCCTTCAGAGACCTTGATAAATGGCTGGTGCTTACGCTCCGCACTATCATCTACCCTTCCGAGATTAACATTAAATATTATGAGTGCTAAAAGTGAATCACATTATGCTCTAGCTTATAAAGGCTTCCTTCACATCTACAAATATTTCCAACTGATGCTGTCACATTCACATCCTACGAAAAATCACTAGATTCTAAAAACGAAATAAATATGACTTTAATTGCCGATAAGCTGTCCAAAAATCTGCAAAAACGGACACTTGAGCATCGGCAACGCTGTATATGCGCACACAAAACATATACGTACGTGCGTATGGATTGAAAGTTGTTGAATCAAATTGTTCCAAATCTTAAATGTCACGTATTTCTTACAAGCGTTTTTCACAAACGTGAACTCCGCCCATTATTCCTTTGAGACAGGAGTGTAACCCGTTGACGTGTAATTGAAATAAATGCACTACAAAACGCCACCCGGGGCTCAGAGAAACAAACATATTGGCCCAGGGATACGATCGAGTTGCACACTGAGAATTGGATGTTTCAAACGCGTCTCTGTGCGGATTAAAAGTTCTCACAAACGCTCTTTTTCCGATTTCGGTGTTCACTTAATTTGTAGCAGATAGCAATGTCTGGTATTAATATTTGTTATTGCCACAACTCTGGGCGTCGATTAAGAATTTAAACCCGATTAACCGTTATACTGTAATCGTATAAATTATTTATTAATCGTCTGCGTTGACTTTCAGGCGTCACACTTCTAAGGAATCCGTCAAACTACGGGTTTTGTTGAAGTTTTACAAGTAGACAGACGAACTGGCTAAGGATAGACATGGTAACCCTGAAGTGTGGGGACAAAAAAGGGACGGACAGACACAAAGCTTCAAACTCAGCTATATATATATATATATATATATTTTATTGTGGGGTGGTGAAACACATCCTTAAATAGACCCGCAACCACAAGGAGACAACGCTGCCTGAAGGCGACGCCACCTTTTGCTGAGTTCGGAACTTCGTGTCTGTCCGTCCCTTCTTTCTTCTCTCGCTCCAAGGTCACCATGTTCATTTTGTTTGGGCTATTTCTTGCTATGTCATAAAAGGCGTAATGTACAGCCCTATTTGATACATGACGCTGTACCCCCCCCCCCCCCCCCATACGCTCCCTCCCCTGCTTCCTCCCAAGAAAAAAACACACCGGGTAACAGTTTATAACTAAAATATTGTTACATTAGTATACACCTCTGGTGGCAACGATAGGGAATGCGAAAGCGATTTAGCGTAGAATACAACAGTGCTGCCTCCCGAAATAGGTAAATGCGCACTAATTAGTAGAACAGGCAATTGTTGCATTCGCCTCCAACTGTCGAAGTAGAAACCCGAACCGATCAACCGGTTAGAAAATCAATCACAATTAAAGCACTCATCGATTAATCGGAAGGCAATTCGATCAATTGGCCAGCGCTAAATGTAATGATTACAAACGTATACCCGTACAACCGATTACATCAGTTTGAAATAACTATTTCATAAAATCGTCGATTTGGAAGGTAGACAGCTCAATTATGCCTATATTACCCATGATTCATGGGCCGTATACTTTCCGGTTTTAACCAAAAAACACCGATAAACATCAACCGGCGTCGAATATAAACAACTGTTAAAACCGAAAAATAGCGGGTTTTGTATATTTTCGTACAAGCGGCAGTTCTGTTGTTGTTTTTTTCCCGAAAAACTCCTATGTAAACGTACGTCAGACTCGCTCTGTTTCTTTTCTTCTTTTACGGTTTTCGTTTTGAGATGATTGTCACCATAGGTGTCCCAAGGTTTCTTAGTAATCGAGATGTGTTTTTCCTGTCAGTGCTGATTACTTTGACCTTCAGTTTCAGCTTAAGTCCAAACGCAGCCAGTTCACGGATGACTCGTTCTGGTTTTGCGTGCAGATAGCCAATCCTTGCGTGAAGATGAACCGGCCAGAGGGATTTGTTCAACATGAACGCATCTTCAGGCTTGTCGTGCACGATGTTAATAAGCTCAGCGATCTGGAAGTCGAGTTCCTCCATTACCACCTGTACGCCATCAGTACCGTTGTAGACCCTGTGCTGTTTTGGAAGATGCATTCACCAGACGGGCCAGTGCTCTCCCAGGCCTCTTTGGAGATTTTGGTACTTCCCGTGTCTAGCGCAAATGTAGAGCGCGCGGTTTCGAAATTCCGCATCTTTAACAGGAAGGAGCGGACGGGGATGTCCGATGCGAGCCTTGGAATGTATGCATGCATATATTACAATAATCAAGTGAGCAGAACATTGTGTGTCAGATGTACATAAAAGTTTAACCGTTTCTCCTCTCGATTGTTCGTTTCTATTCGCGATTTTTCAGTCGATAAAAGTCTGTTTTAATTTTAGCTTCTGCGCAAGACACTTCACCGAAATGCAGCGGTATTTTGGAAATAAATAAACACCGAAAAACATCCGCCGATTTTTAACATAAATAAACACCGGAAGGTATAAGACCTTGTATGAAGTAGTGACACTTTAACCGGCAACCTGAAGAAATAGTAGGCGCAGGTGTCACCGCCTTACGCAGGTTTAACAAAAATTGTTTTATTTGTTTGTTTTTAGCGCAAAGCATAGCACGCCTTGCTTTGTAATCTGTCTCCAGATAACTGTATAGATTTTGTTGGCAGAAAAGAGCCCACATTGAAGAATAATACCTTCGCTGTTCGTTTGCACATTAGCTTAATGAAGAAAAGGTTTAGATTTTTCATGTTTATCGACTCGAATTATTTGTATGAGCGAGTTTTATTTATTGATGCGCTAATTGATTGTTTTATTGATATCCGGAAACGTATTGTTGATCAATGTATACGCAAATACTTGAACTGTTTTAGGTCTCGTAAGCTTCGCAGCCGCTACTTAGATGGAAATATTAGCAGCTGCATTTCGTTCTACAGATCAAGCCAACGTACAGAGAATAACAGTGTATCAGAAGCAGTGAGTTTGCATGACGATTTTGTTTGCACGTTCTAATCAATCGCTCGACGCCATGTGTTATATGACGTCACGTGACCTCACGTCACGCCACGTGGTCACGTGACGTCATGGTGGGAATTCAAATCGTAAAGTGAAGTCCCGTCACGTGGCAGTGCCACGTGGCACAGTGACGTAACGCGACATGGTCACGTGACGTCACAACGTCGAGTCCTGTTATCAGGTGACGTCATGCCACGTGGCTCAGTGTCGCGCAATACCATGACGTCAAGTGACCCGCCGTCACGCGACGTGATCGCAGTTGACACCCACGGCTTAGTAGCCCACGTTGCTAGATCCTATAGCATTCTTGACACCGCGACGTCAGATGTCACCACGACTTCGTACCGTGAGAAACTCCCGTTGCGTGAGCTGAGGTCGTGCGACGTGAGATCATGGCCACGCACGCCAAGGATGAGCATGACGACTGAGCTAGCTTCCGTTAGAACGCAGTTCTATATCACAATACCTGCAGCCACTTGGATTAGTTCCATATCTTACCTATATTTTCTGAGATTTTAGTTCCTCGGCTATTAAGCAATCAAGAGATGTGTAAAGGTATCATTTTCTCGTTAATCGAAATGCGCGATCTAAACTTGCCGCGCCCTCGGTCACGTGTTCCTCTTGATGGGGACACAGTCAACGTGTGGTAGACGTCACCGCGGGCGTCTTGCCAACTGGCGCTAGAACAGACCCGTCGTCGCCTTGCGGTTGCCGGGACTAGGAAGCGATAAAACTGGGCTTCCGAGATGCTTGACAATCGCAAGTAGTGTGGCAGCCGCACTCGATAACTTACGCGAAAGACAAAAATAAACGTAAACATTAGCTCGACTATGTTGTCTCGCTGGGTTCCGCAGTTTTTCGTCTTCCTCGTTAGTATAGTGGTCAGTATCCCCGCCTGTCACGCGGGAGACCGGGGTTCGATTCCCCGACGGGGAGATCCTTTTATAAAAATATTTTTTAGAGTTGCTTTCTTTTTTTTTTTTGTCCACTAGCCAACGGATTTTGAAAAGCATACAACAAATCCTCTCTCTCAGCCTATCATCGGATTTAAACTTCTCTAAAGATCTACCAACCGCCTTCGCATCGAAAATAAAATGCAGGCTTGCTATTGTGCGTTTTCAGTTTACTTTTTTATCACTTTCGAATAAATTTGAAATACTCATCGGAAAACATATATATCATGTATGAAATTAGGCATTCAACACTATTATCTTGCTATGTAGTCTTCAACGTTTTACCATCTTTCTAATTAGTGTTGTGGTCAGAACCACGCGTGGACTGTGGATAGGGTATAAAGTGCCTCCATGGTTGCGGTGATCAATAAATGTTGAATACTCATCAAAATAATGTCCAAATTTGAAAACAAGTGTACGCTATTTTTTTATAACATGCATGCTCCATCTGGCGGGTGACTAACCATTCCGTTTAAGAGCCACCTTCATCGCTATGGCCACAATGATTTGGGTTATGACCATTTTATACTTATATATTCGTTCCTTTCACCGCACATACCTCATCACGACGCATTACATCTCAAATCATTTACAAAACCTCAGCTGCTGAGGTTCTACACTCGACGGGCTGTAAATGATAAAAATAAAATATATATATTATTTTTATTATTTATTCTAATTTTTATTTTTATTTATCATATTTATTTTTATTTTTATATATTTTAATTCATTTTAATTTATTTTAGTTTATTTTATAAATAATCTAATTTATCATTTTAATAAAAAGAAAATTACAAGGATGATAAAAATGAGGCCACCCAGGATCACAATTTTGTATGCAAATCAATATTATTATGATTATTATTATTATTACATCAACATGTAGAACGACAAAAGACAATCAAAACGTGAGAAACTAAACTAATTAAAGATATGACGGTAACTGCGGAAGTCATGCCGCAAATTATGTTGGTATTAATCGGTGAAGCCTAACTTAATTTTCGTAATAATTTGATTTTTCTTCTCATACTTGTAGAGGACTAAAATGAGCAGCCACTGGTATCGCGTTGTACCATTCAGAGTACGTATCGCTTAATATGGCACCATTACGCCTATACTTCGTTTCAGCTTGGTCCAGACGCAGCCGATGCTACAAGCGCGAGCTCCGGCTCCAGCGTCCCTGCCAAGCACGCGCGCTCGTGCAATGCAAGCACTATTCAGGGCCACACGCTCGCGCTCGTAGCATCAGCTGCGTCTGGACCCAAGCTGAAACGAAGTATAGTTTAATCTTAATATTAGTCCGTTGTCAACAGATCACGCATTCCGGATGTTTTCTTTCTAAATCAAAGACAATCAAGAACGAGGATGACAATGAGTACACACCATCGTATGAGGTGGGTGGCCTCATTTTTATCAGCGCTTAAACTTCGAAGAAAAATTGCATCTCCTTCCCAAAGTCTACTGTATACTCTTTCATTTGAATACTATCCCGGCCCTTGCAGATAAACATTTTGGAAGGTAGGGTACATAATGTTTCAATCAAAAAGTAACTCTCACAAGTGCCGATGTTGCAAATATGCACCCGCACATAAACACATAAGTCTAAAACAATCGCTGCCCAAAGCGGACAAGTCGTCCCTCAAAACGATGTCTTTCCGCATCACGAAATGTCACGAAGTGGCTGGACGGAGGACTAGCCTGTAATCAAGTTATCTTTGCTCTCATCATCGCCGACGTCTTTTTTCTATTTCAATATTGCCCCTAATGCTTAGTGATCGAAGAACTATTCGCGAAAACGAAACGCTAAATCGACCTACTGAGAGCACACCTGCTAAATATTCCGCCTCGGGCCATAAATATCAACCTAACCGGATTTTCAAGCATCAGACTCTCGTTATATCACCTGAACCGTGCCTGCTTATGATGGGCTAGCCTTTTTTATTTTATTATCATTACGCTTTTGTGCAAATCGTTTCCAAGCAGTACTTTTTTGTTTTGTTTTTTTCTTCAGGAAGAGCGTAGATCCGCAAGACGATCGATCGTCATTTACCTCTGTGACCCTAGCATAAATGGCTGCCTGCGCTAATTTATGCACTCCATGCCGGTGGTCATGAGGCTTGCTAGCACTAACGGCGAAATGGCAAAAATAAAATACTTAAGCTCCGTTGGATTCAATCTATCCCCGCCCTGTTTCCTCCGATTCGCGGGGGAAACTGAGGGAGAGGAGGAGAAGAGAGAGGACGTCAGAACGCCGAGCTCTGATTGGAAGGAATAGGGGTAGACCTAAAGCTATAGCTGCCTTTCACTCCACTGCACCCGTCGACTAGTTACGAAAGCCCACGAAACTGAAAAAGGTAGTCGGGAATGATAGAAATACCTTAGAAATAAAACCTCCGGCTTACAAAAAAATCTTTTTTTTTTTTCTCGTGCAGCGGGTAAGGTAACGGCGTTATTTGCTTGCAACATACCAGACTTGTAGAGGATTGACGGCTTCGGTTACTGTTCGGGAGCGGAGCAACCGCTTGTGTAACTTTTCTGAGTAAATAACGAGTAACTTTGCTCTCTTCTTTGTTCCGCTCATTTGGTTGCGGGAACCGAAAACGAACCGGAACGAACGCGAACGTATATAGGTTTTTGTGACTATTTCTTTCGTGCTTTTCTTTTTACCTGATCAGCGGCGACATGATCATACTTGTCTTGATGCGTGTTCTTTGCTGAAATGTTATTTTTTCGCACGAAGAAGAATACGTTACGTATACGAACACGAAAGAGCAAAATGTTAGGTTGATGTGATCAACACGACATTTGTTCGCCGATCTGGCCTAAATGCGGTCGCAAAATTCACTCTGAAAAGCTAAAGATCGGCAGCATTCATTCATTCATTCATGTATTTATTTATTTAAACGTACTGTTGATGTTTTCTTTTTTAGTATTATTAAATTCCAGAAATGCACGCACTTTTATGCCCGAGCAGTCAAAGATTTCATTAGAGCGAATAATCACACCGAAAACGTTTTATCGTGAAAACATTTAAGATTACAGTGTATGCGGGATCAAGCGAAGCGTAAAACTCGTGTCGTACCACAATATCCCTTTTCACGTCGTCACGTGCTTCCACATCCTTTCACGGCCGTTCGTAGTTTGTACGAACTTGTCATGTGCCGAGCTCTCTTCGTAGATGACCGCCACTGGAGCTTTTTTGCTTTTCCATTCGCCTTGTCCATACTCTCCCCAACATGAAAGTAGCCAGAAGAAGCTGGTTACTTCATGTAAGATCTCTGTCTCCTTTTTTCCTACAGAGCAAACGAAATCTGATTGTGAAAGAACTCTTAGAGGTTTTTCGGCTTGTTTATATTTTGCACCATAAAGATTTCTTTTTAAAGCACCTCCTAAAAGGACTCTTCGTGAGAAACCCATGAGGAATTCTCTTAAGCCTTTTTTTTATGCAAAAGAGTTCTTCATCGCCCAGTTGCCTTTCTATTGCGCCACGAGGCGATAGTCCTTTTGGGGAAAACGTTTATCACGAGCTGAAAGATTTTTTGGGGAGTTGAGAACCTTTTCAACAACATATTTTTTTAACGTGTAGTCTTCTATTAAAAAAGTAAGTGTGATGTGTGTACGTTTAAACAGCGGGAAGATGGTCAGTGCCAATGGACGTCTGTGCCTCCGCCGTAGATGAGAAATTTAGCCAGTGCAGTTCCCTCACTGACAGCATACAAAAACGCAAAATTGGCTTCTTATATCCGCGCTTCTTGGGGTCTTTAACGTGCCCCGCGTCTTTAACCTGCATCACGCGGGAAGCCATTACACCAACACACGCAGACGGGATGCTCACCAAGATTGAAACCGGCGGGGTAAAGATCGCATCCTATAAGATACCTGGGGTCGGCAGGTTGTTCCGCTTTACGTGCTCCAAGCTACAGTACGCTAACACTTTTCTATGTCTTATTCGGGTGCTCTACAAGAAATTGTGCGGGCAGAAATTGAGAAAGAGAGGAAGAAAGGAGAACGCGGGAGCGCACGGGACGTCAGTGACACCGAGCTCTGGTTGGAATGATAAGCCGTTAGACACAAAATCGTGTTACGCTCTTATTTGCTGCTCCTCTCGTCCCGTACAAGAGACGTAGCGTCCTCGTTAAGCCTTATTGAGCTCGATTTGCTCGGTTCGGGGCCGCCATAATGAGATGCAGGCGACGGAGGAACTTTGCTCCCCTGCTTTAGGGACGAAAGTTTCTCCCTTATGGAGGAACATAGGTTACAAGACCGTTCCTTCCTTTAGGAGGGCTATATAGGTACCCTTTTTTTCAAAGAGTGTAGCGTAATTATGGTACGTATGTTATGGCATGTATTTGAACGCCCTCGCATATTCTATGCTTCCCCATGCCACCGCGCTCGCACAGCTTGCCATGCTACGATCGTACCCTCTCACGCTACTCTGGCTACTCCAACGCTTCTCCAGCTCTCGCCCTCTTGCCCCTTCACCTTCCGCCTGTCGTGCACGTGAACCCGGCTGGCTCGCTAAGCTACCGTCGCTTATTCGGCCTCGTCTCTCCCATCTTGATTCAGATGCGTTGGATGTTAAAAGAGCGATCGCGTAGCCCACAACGCGAAAGCACTTCCAATAATCGCGCGAAGTCTTGTGCGGTGCTATGTCAGAATGCAGAAGAGAAACAACCACCGTATTCGTTGTTCCGGTTCCGAAGAATCCTACGCGACGGGAGGAATGCAAACGTAATGTCGCGCTCAATGGTTGGGCCCGGTGGAACACCATGGTTTTATGTGCGGAACATTTCACGGCCGAGTATTCTTACTGTGCAAGATCGTCGCAGGCGACTGCGAGTTCGCCCGTGACAACGTTGTCGTCGTCGCTGGGCTGGTCGCCAGCGGGTTGAATTCAAAATGACTATCCTCTGACATCGCTTGACAACAATTACTCTCTCGCTGCTATGATCAGTGTCAAACACTCGAACGAAGCTAACAATGTCGTAGACGTCAACATTCTCGAAACCCCGTGCTCAAAACGTGGAAGGTAAACGAGGAAGCTTAAGCGAGAGGCGCCGAGATAGCCAAGTCTGCAAGTGCGTGCAAAGGGACGCCCCGACGCCAGGCACGGTGGGCGAAGTACGTCACTGACCCACCAAACATGATGGCCTTCCAAAATGGGGTGCATCCGTGGGTCCCTCGAATCAATCGAATCATCCAGGAAACTACAACGCCATTTACAAAACAAATTTAGAAACAAAACAAAAAATATCGGGACATACAATGTCTCCTAGCAGTATAGTTGTTTCCAACTTTATTTTGGCGTGTCCTAATTCTTTTAAAAGGCCCTGGGAAGCCAGGATATATAGGTAATTTTGAACTTCCACGGCCGTAGCTTGGGTATAATTGGGCCTAATTCGCCAAACAAGCGCCTAGCTAGGCTTGGCCGCAGGTAGTTTTGTTGTCATCTAGCATCTTTGGGCCTATATCTCCAAACAAATGCTAGAGTTTTAATTCACTTCTGATAGTTCGGTGTTCATGTGGCAACTTTAAACCTCAAGTGCCGAACAAGTGCGAGATTTCGGCTTCAATACTGGTTCTTAAGTTCGTACCTGGCATCCTTGGCTCTAGTCTGAACTTTTAGCAGTTATGTGGCAATCCACAGAAACACTTAAGAAAAGTACTCTGACACTAACTAACACCTTGGAGAAAAACTATTGGGCCAACGTTAGGCGTCTAGGACGCCCAAGCTTGTGCCAAGCTAGTCTTTTCTCTTGCGTGCTACCTGGACGCAGGTAGCACGCCAGGGAAAGGTTGAGCTTTGAACAAGCCTGCCAATTTTAAGTGCCTAACTTGAGCATAATACAGTTTAGTCTCCAAGGCGTTAGTTAGTCCCAGGGTACTTTTCTTTGAAATTTATATGACTTTTTCTGGCTCGCCGCAATTCATTCTGTCATGTTTGCTTGCCCATGTACACTGTGCTTTGAATCCCAAAGTCGAAGGGGCCTGACTTTGCTGATCTTCTTCTATCGCTGCAACTAGAGCAGAAATATTGGAGGTTTTGACAGTGGCAATAAAGGATTCTTACTTCTGAAAAGGGTACATAACAATCTGCACCTCCGGGAATAAAAATAAAAGTAATGGCACAAATCAATTTGTGCCATTATTGCATATAGCCCCTCAATTAATCACGAAACCAAGCCTTTACGATTCTTTGCATCGGGATCAACCTCTCCCTTCCTAACACACATTTTTGTTTCATCTACGTTATTCAAATGACAGTCATTACCGCATCATGACGGGGTGCCTAGTTTCAAGCAGTGTTCAGCTCCCTGCATATCACGGTCCTACCTCTATGACTGGCACATCGTTTTATGCCCAAGTGCCGGTTATATGTTTAAACGGTCCGCGGCAGCTTCACAATTTTCTTTTCTTATGTAGTTTTGAGTTTGGTTCTTATAGCTATCAAGATTTCATTCTGCCGGTGCAGTTTTATAAACATTATTTGATTTATACTGCAGGGAACGAACTCTTCAAAGTAAGATGGAGTTTCGAAGAAGCGAGTCGTGTTTCACTATCTCCGCTTTGAGGACTCCCATACATTCCGCTCGCCATTCTTTGCACACAAAAAAGAAGCTAAATAAAACAAAGCGAACTTACGCATTGACCCACTTTGAAGATGTGTTTTGTTCAAAGTACTCACATTGGGGGAAAGTGACGCGTTTGGTGCTTTCAGCTTCTAGCCCTTGTATTTGTGGTTCCTTTTTACCTACTATTTTTTCTTGGGGAGGGGAGGAGGGGATGGTGAAGGAAAATGTTTGGGCTGTTCAACCATATGGCCTTATATTGATATCAAAATTCGGGCAGAGAGCGGGGACAGGAAGCTTTACTGAAATAAGTATGCTGTTTGTGTTCAAAATTTGACGCAAACCAACAAAAGCATAAGGGCGCACTCAAGTGCCCACATCCTCATTTTTTTATCTTTCATAAACTTTAGTTTCTGATACACAACCTTGCTTTTTGTGGAAAGCTGTTTGTGTAAAGCAATTCATTGCATATGTTGTCCCCAATTGAGACAGTTGGTGCGATTTGCTGACAATATGTAGATTGCGCCTGTTTGCCTGCATTCTAACCGTTTTTTTTTCCTTCATCATTTTTACACATACATATTTACATTATTGAAATGCTTCTCTGGCGATGGTTACAAACACTATAAACTGCAAAAACGGCTTCAATTTAAATATTTTTTTTTCACAGACATAGCTGTTACTGAGTTATATAGGCACCAAGAATGAGGAATTCGCGATAATAAATGCTGCCTTAGTAGAAACTTGAGTTGCCTTAATTGGAGTGCCACGTATTAAAGACCAATCGCAGTCATCCAATGAGTTCCCCTAATTGCGAGGCACACGCACTTCAATATTTATTCCGTCTTCACGAGAGCAGCAGCGAGGCATTCCCTAGCGCGCTTGTGGATGGCAGCCGCTTTTGTCGACGAACAAGCATATTTCTGCCTCTTTTGACTCGTTCTCGGTGTCACGTTTCAGATTTATGTGTGCCTTTGGAAACCGAGCTTTTCGCTGTCCTGAATCACAAACAAAGTCTCTTCACGTTCTCTACCTCTTTCTTTCTCTTTCTCTCGCTCAGACAGAGACACAGGATCGTTTTTTGTAGCGTATTTTGTTCTGAAACGTACGCTGACTTACATTTTCTAGATCTGAAAGGAAGACAAACATATTTCGAAGCGGGTTCCGCAGGATGCATACTTAAAAAAATAAGTAAAATCACTTTCCTTTTATTTTACTTTTTAGGGGGAAGGGTTGGGAGGGTGTAAGTACCAATGTTTAAAAAGTAAGTGAAATTACTTTTTTTTTTTCTGTTTGCTGGGGGGTGGGGAGGGGGAACATTGACACAGAAATCTAAGGTGGCGTTCCCGAGAGGTTTGGAGGATTCATGGAGATCGCCGCTGGCTTTTTAACGCGCATTACAAATCTCAGTTAGACGGTTAGAGGGCGCATTTACCTATCAGGGACCTTAACCGGAATTCGAAGCAACCGTCTGAGGATTCGCAGCCCGAACTTGGCCTGATTACACATAAATTTCTAAAAAAAAAATACATTATTATGTGCTCGAGGACTTGGAAAGCAAGTTAACTTAACGCCGTCGAAGGAAATAACTGTTCTAAAGTGAGATAAGCGGATAAGATGCGCCAATTATTAAAAGCCGCAAAACGCAACATATATTTGTCCCGAAAATATTGCTGCAACCTTACAACTTTAGAATCTAGTAAAAATGTGAAAGGTACGTCATACGATCGATTAAGCAGCATCAAGTGAATCGATCGGCGAGAAATTTCATTACGAGATGAACACCCGGCAGCCGAATCGGCGTCAATAAAAGAGGGTCCATGCGCCGGACACGCGGAGCACACAACAGCCCGGGCACCAACGCTTCAACGACAGTCCAGAAAGCGAAAGTGAACAAACGTACCAATAAAAAAAAGGCAGTAGTAATCGCATCAAATCTAATCCTCTGCCAAGCGGAACAAAGCGGAAAGGTCAAGCGAGACCCGTTCGGAGGTCGCGATAAAAAGCGAAGCGCAAACCTCTCCGACGCAGAAGGGACGACGACGAGTGCAGGGTAAGAGGGGAGGGGACAGACATGGGCACGCACCTCATTTATCGCACGACACGAAACAGCATGAGTACGTCCCTCTCCCCACTCTCCAGGTCGCTAAGTGGACTCGGTGAAAACGAACGCAGAGCGGTTCGTGACCGAGTACGCGTAAAATGAGCGCCAGTTTTTCGTGTCCGTTCGGGGACGGCAGGAATGCACTTTCGGGCTGAAGTGACCGGATGAGTTCCTGTTTATCACGGAACTTTCGTGCCAGTCCTGCGGGCAAAAGCTGTAACGGTATAGGGTAGAGGAGGGCCAAAACGACGTTGATGGAGCGGCTCCCCGACTGCATTTTAAGCCATTTCATTTCAGAGAACCCATCAATTCCCAAGGACGGCGGGGCAAACTTTGAGCTAATAGACTCAAACGATTTACCAAGATAAACAGAAGCATCGGACACCGTTCCAATAACTGCCTTCTATGCGCTTTTGTGCACTGGGCTGTGGGAAGTGTTCGTAGAGTGAGCATATATAGCCCTCGTCTAAAAGATATTAAACATCGCGCACGCGTCCACATCCCAGTGAGTTAGCATTTCTCGCCCGAATGTTCAGTGCTGAAGAGCCATATAATCACAGAGAGTCTAAGAGACGCAGGGCGTGGCGAGTCTGGTGCAGCTTATTGTTGTTTCGTGACCAACGGGCTTTTGAGGACTTAAGCCTGATTCAGATGGTGCAATTTTGCTTGCGATTTCGCAGCTGCGGTGTTGACCACTGCTGCTTCCGCCACACTTTTTTTGTTCGCACGAGCGACGTCGGAATTGCGAAATCTCAAGTGAAACCGCATCATAGGAAGCAAGCCTTAAGCCTGATTCAGACGGTGCGATTTTTCTTGCGATTTCGCAGCTGCCGCGTTGAGCACCGCAGATTCTACCACGCTTTTCTTTTCGCGCGAGTCAATTAGCAATTGCGAAATCTGCAGTAATATTGAACAACAGCAATCAATCTTTAAGCCTGATTCAGATGGTGCGATTTTGCTTGCGATTTCGCAGCTGCCGCTTTGACCACTGCAGCTCCCACCGCGCTTCTTTTTTTGTTCGCACGAGCGACGTCTTAATGCCGAAATCTCAAGTGAAACCTCACCATACAAATCAAGCCTCAAGCCTGATTCAGACGGTGCGATTTTTCTTGGGATTTCGCAGATGCGGCGTTGAGCACCATAGCTTCTACCACGCTTTCTTTTCGCACGAGTCACGTCGCATTGCGAAATTTCAAGTCAAATTGTACCATAGGAATTAATTTTAAGTCTGAAGCAGGTAGTGCATTGCTTAGGATTTCGCAGCTGCGGCGTTGAGCACTGAAGCTTCCCCACGCCTTCAAGCACACGCAGCTTCCACCACGCTGTTCTTTTTCCCCACGAGCCACGTCGCAACTGCGAAATCTCAAGTGAAATCGCATAATAGGAGTCAAGCCTTAAGCCTGATTTAGATTACGCAATTTTCGCTCGTGATTTTGCAGCTGCGGTGTAAAAGCTTCCACCACGCTTCTTTTTCTTTTTTTACCGCACGAGTGACGTCAGAATAACGAAATTGCAACTAAAATTGCACTATGGGAATCAAGCCTAAGGCCTAGTTCACATGGTGAGATTGCGATTGTGATTTCGGAATTGCGATGTCGCTCTTGCGGCAAACAAAATGCGTGGTAAAGGCTGCGGGTGCTCAACAACGCAACGGCTAAATCGCAAAAAAAAAAAACGCATCATGCGATTTAGCTTTTTCCTGGTGCGCACGTCAAAGAACGAATGACGAAGAACGAAGTGTGAAGATGTTGAGACGCACCCATGTGTATCGTAAGTTATTAATGACCATCACGGCTAAAGGGTTGCGAAAGCCTTTTTCCTTTTTTGTGTGTGTGTGTGATCGTCAACGTTTCTGGGATGCGTGTTCCAGTTAGAGAAGGTCAATAATGTAAAACAATTGAAAGGAGCGTTGTTTCATCAACACACCCACAAATGTCGGACACTAACGGCTAAAGGGCTGTAATGTCATTCTTCTGGGACTCTAGAAGATTAGTGTATATGGGATTCCTAATATTCTGGGAAGCACAAATTGGAACTATACCAGTTTGGGGACAGAGCAGACGAGAAAGAAACCAGGGTACACGCGGAAGACGAAGCAGACGAAAACCAAGAAGGTGATGAGAATAGTGTGCTTCATGTATGTTTGCGAGCTAAATCAGTTTTTCTCTAGTATACTTTGGACGAAAGCCTGAAGCCCAATGCGGTCGATCCGTCAGCATATACCGGTTGGAGACGAGTAAGTGAGAGCCAAGATATTTTGAATTGGTCTCTCCTAGGAATATCGTAGTTTGTTTATGTGAGGCGAGACCGGAGAGACAAAGTGTGTCCCGCTGGGGCGCCAGATGAAAAAAGCGCTGAAACGAAAGAGTTCATAGTAGCTAAAACAAGTAGCTGCGATGCTAGTGTTAAGATGCACGAGATCATGTGTAGAAGCAACTGATTTAACAATAAAAACACTAAGTACAGTGGCTTGCGTGACTATGTGGTTAAAAGGCAAAAAAAAAGTAAAAATAAATGAAGAGAAAAGGCCTCAAAACCTAGCCTATTCCATCTAGTGCTGTCCTAGTTTGTATTTTTTCTTCATTTTGTCTCTTGTGGTTCAATTGCAGATTCGTTTTAATGACCGGCATTTAAAAACACAAATGTTAAGCAAATTTTCATACAAAGTGATGGCACTTTTTCTTGGGAAACAAAACATCACTTTAAATTAATTTATGTCAATACTTTTAATTGAATTTAACTATGGGTGAAAAGCACTCCAAATAAAATAGTAAATTGCGGCAATTAGTTATAAGATTGCGGAAAATGCAGTCACTGATATTTATCAAGAGCATCTACGAGCGACATACCCCTGTACAAATACAAGAATACAATCTTGGTAATTTCGGCTTTCGGGAGAAGGATGTGAACACGGGGAACATGATCCAGACAGCTAATAACTAACGGGACCGAGAGCACAGTTTCCTCTCCTTCGCCCGTTACAGGACACCACTCAATGTCGTCCAGAACCTCAATTAACTCCACGAGAAATGTTTCGGTCTTCGACGCGCCTCGTCTCGACTTAATGAGAAATAGAGCCTTACCGGTGACATGTGGGAACAGCATTCGTCGGGTCATTAGTTCGTCGAAAGAGGTCAGCTGTCACCGAACAGAGACCGTGCGGAGATTCCTCTTTTCAAGAAGGGTATTCATATTGTTTTAGCTGAATTGCTTTGTGTGTTTTTTCGGCGAAGCTCGAAGAAGACTCCGCCTGTGGAATTTTAAGCTCACTTCCACGCAATATGTGTTCTTGTGGTTACTTGTTTTTTATACAAAGTGCCATGTGTGAGCAAAACGTAAAATAATCTTTGACATTTTCTTTCATCAGACATGATTAAAATAGCGCGAACTTGACAAGGACAAAAAAGGCACAACGTACGACAGGACTGGCGCTGACTTCCAGACTAAGTTTATTGCATCATCCAACCAAGCAATATATACCATCCCCTGCGAACATAAAAAACACAAAAATAGTTATATATTAAGATTACATGTATACCACGCGCCTATCTTCAGATAAAACCATCATGAAATGAGAATTCTTTGTCAATGAGACACGCCGACGGCATGCTGACGCACTTGTCTCCCGCTTTTTTGATAAAAAAAAACATCTATAATTTTTCTTTCTGTTTTGTGCTTTGCACTCTTTTGAGGAACTTGAGTCAGATTCAAAAGCCGTTTACACCCACATTGTTTAACATGCTCAGCAAGATGACTACCCAAATTGCTTCGTACCGACACATTATGTTCGCCAGCTCTCTCATTGAAACACTAACCCGTTTGTCCAATGTAAATGCGGCCACAGCTAAAAGGAATTTCGTAAACAACCCCACTTGTGCAGTTAGAGTACATGACGGCATGTTTTTTTTTTTTTGCGCGTAGATCACTTTTATGCTTAGTAAGCATAGGACATATCTTCCCAAGCTTGCAGGGAGCCGGAAAAAGGAGGTTAGTACCACATCTACCAGCTCTCTTTTTAGATTATGCGATACCTTGATCATATAAGGCACAACTTGCACCCTTTTGTGTTGATCTGTTCAAGAGTACGTTGTTTATTCGGTGATCCTTCAAGTTTCTGTAATAGGCTCTCGCAAACGCTTGACAGTAGCATGTTAGTGTACCCCGCAGATTTTAACTTCCTAAACTGCTGATCGAAGGCGGTTGACATTTTGTGCTCGCAACTTTTTGTGAGGGCCGCCAGTAAGCAATGTGTAGCTATTCCCCTTTTTATAAGCTTGGAGTGGCACTTTCAAATGACAAACGACGTTTTTGGATCGCGGGTTGTACATCCAGCACAAGTATTGCATAAAGAAATCAAGCCGCAAATCTAAAACCTGAATACAATTCTGGTTTGCCGCAAGTGAATTTTAAACCTTCCGAGTGAACATTAAAAATGTCGATAATTTTCGAAGCAACATCAACTTCATTTGTCCAAGTCAAATCTCCTAAAACGACTAAAAATTCGTAAACGTATCGGTAAACCTTAAGTACGTGTACATCTTCAAGATACCCAGATATACGTTTATCCATTTCGCCCAGATAAATATCTTACAACACTGGGGTGACAGAAGACCCAATACATCTACCTTTATTTTTTGTATAAAGAACTGGTCATTAAGGTTGACAGCTCTCTACTTTACATAGAATTCCGGGAGGGTTAGAAAGTTCTCACTGTTGATGCCAGCCGAATTTTGGAACTTGGTCCGTCCGTTTCCTCGATCTTGTCCCTTAAGCAAATTGAAGAGTCCGTCATGTTGCAGTGAATAATACAAATCGTCTACATCTACTGAGAAGGCTCATCTGGTAGTTATAAGTTCGTCCTTGATGTCCTGTACTAGCCCCATCAAGTTTTTTACAAAAAAAAGGATCATCACATGCCAACGTGTTCAGTTGACGCTGTAAATAGCGACTCACTTGGACTTTTCACGAATTCTTCTCTGATACTATTACCCCGTAGAGGGCACTCTGGTTTGTGAGTCTTTGCGGGAAAGAACACTTTCAAAACACCACTTTCCGCTTTGATAATAGCCTCTCGTAGGCTATTCAGGTTCAGGTCCGTTACCATCTTGAGTTCTGCTGTCTTTTGTTGCTTATGTCGAAAGTTACTTGTCTTGAAATTCTTCTCTATTGCCGATTTCGCCTTGTCTCGAAACATGCCTTCAGGCATTACAACGAATCGACCTCCCTTGTCCGCTTGTACAACAGTCAAACCACTCTGCTTCGAACAATTGACTACTTTCTGGAAGGGAGATTTTTCTTTGGGTTCTCGACTAACTGTGCAAGTGGACAAGGAAGGTGGATTTGTGGTAATGCCTGAAAGCATCTTTCAAGACAAGGCAAAATTGGCAATAGAGAAGAATTTCAAGACAAGTAACTTTCGACCTAAGCAACAAAAGACAGCAGCACTCAAGATACTAACAAACTTGAACCTGAATATCCTACGAAAGGCTGTTAACAAAGCGGAAAGTGGTGTTTTGGAAGTGCTTTTTCCGGAAAGAGTGGCCTCTACGGGTAATAGTATCAGAAAAGAATTCATGGCAAGTTCAAGTAAGTCGGTATTTACAGCGTAAAGCGAACACGTTAACATGTCATAATCCTTTTTGTAAAAAAAAAAGAACTCAATGGAGATAGTTTAGGACATCAAAGACAGACTTATAATTGCCAGATCAGCCTTCTCAGTGGATGTAGAATATTTGTACTATTCAGTGCAACATGATGGACTCTTCAATGCTGTAAAGGACAAGATCGAGGAATCCGGACGGACCAAGTTCCAAAATTCGGCTGTCATCAACAGTGAGAACTTTCTAACCCTCCCGGAATTCTATGTAAAGTCGACAGCTGTGAACCTTAATGGCCAGTTCTTTGTACAAAAAAATAAAGGTATATGTATTGGGTCTGCTGTCACCCCAGTATTGGAAGATATTGATCTGGGCGAAATGGATAAACGTATATCTGGGTATCTTAAAGATGTACATGTGCTTAAGATTTACGGACACGTTTACGATTTTTTGTTGTTTTAGGAGATTTGACTGGGGAAAATGAAGTTGATGCTGCTAAAGAATTATAGACATTTTTAATGTTTACTCGGGATGTTTGAAGTTCACTTGCGAAATGGCAAACCAGATTTGCATTCAGATTTTAGGCTTGCAGCTTGACTTCTTTAGGCAACACTTGTGCTGGATGTACAACCCGCGATCCAAAAAAGTATTTTGTCATTTGAAAGTGCCCACTCCAGGCTCATAAAAAGAGGCATAGCTACAAATTGCTTACTGGCGGCCCTCACAAAAAGTTGCGAGTACAAAATGTCAACTGCCTTCGATCAGCAGTTTAGGAAGCTAAAATCTGCGTAGTACACTAATATGCTACTGTCAAGCGTTTGCGAGAGCCTATTACAGAAACTTAAAGGATCATCGAATAAACAACGTACTTTAGAACAGATCAACAAAAAATTGTGCAAGTTGTGCCTTATATGCACAACTGTATCGCATCATTTAAAAAAGATAGCTGGTAGAAATGGTATTAATCTCCTTTTTTCGGCTCCCTGCGAGCAAGACTGGCACGATATGTCCTATGCTTACTGGAAATAAAAGTGATCAATGCTAAAAAAAAAAAAACCATGCCGTCATGTTCACTAACCTCAAAAGGGGGGTTGTTTACGAAATTCTTTTAGCTGTGGCCGCATCTACATTGGACAAACGGGTCGGTGTTTCAATGAGAGCGCGCGAACATAATGTATCAGTACGAAGCAATTTGGGTGGTCATCTGGCTGAGCACGTTAAACGATGTGGCTGTAAACCGCTTTTGAATTCGACCAAGCTCCAGAAGAGAGCAAAGGACAAGACAGAGTGGATATTATCAAGGCGTTTTTATCAAAAAAGCGGGAGACAAGTGCGTCAGTATGCCGTCAGTGTGTCTCATTGACAAAAAATTCTCTTTTCTGGATGGTTTTATCTGATGATGGGCGCGTGGTATACATGTAATCTTAATGTATAACTATTTTTGTTTTGTTCTGTATGTCCGCTGGTGATGGTATATATTGCTTGGTTGGATCATGCAATAAACTTAGTTGGAAGTCACCGCCAGTCTTGTCGTACGTGTGCCTTTTTTGTCCTTGTTCCTTGTCAAGTTCGCGCTATTTTAGTAATCTCTTATACGAACCGAATAGCTCAATCAAAAGTCGAGTTACAACATATTTCTTTCATCCTTCTATTTTTGTTTTTGTATCACTATATCGTAATACGGTACACTAAGTTGCCAATCTCAATAATATCAATTTTTATTTTCGAAAGATGTTAACAAGGCAACGTTGGCGAGACCGTGGCATTGGCAAGAAAACCTTTATACGTTCATGGCTCCTTTATTACTACCCTTCCCCCCCCCCCTTAAGATTATCAAGGTAATCACGAAAGAACTACCTGCTCGAAGAAAATGAATAGTAGTTACTGTGGCTTTATTAAACAAATAAATCCTTTCTTTCCAGGCCTGTTCCACTTCTGTCCATCTACGGGGAACTTGAACTTTTAATCGAATTTTAAGATGCATGTGGCTGCAACTAGAACGTGAATAAATTATGTTTTTCTTGTAACCCGTGAATTTTCATGATTAAGTTATCACCTTACGAGATTACGTCGAAGCCTCCATTCCACCCTTAAGCACTGTGATAATTCATATAGTTTGGGTGATTTGTCCAATAACAATTTTCGTATGACTAACCCAAAGATAATGTTGTTGTTTTTGTTTTTTTTATGTGTACATTATTTGCCTCAACATAAAGGAAACCCCATTGTTATATTAAGTGGACGCTCCAAAAAACGACCATATCTGTTACAATATTGTGACTTGTTGTATATCTGAATTTCACACGTGACATGATGGCAAAGTGAATTTTGAAGAACGAAATTGTAGTTAAAAAGGGTCATTTTTACCAAACGTTTTTTTTTTTTCTTCAGCCGAAGAATTAAAATCGTAGTTAAATCAATGGAGGATGGTGATTCATGATATTTTGCTCAATTAACATATTTTTCTCTGTCACAGTCCTACGGGTAATCATTTAAAAAACATCTACAGCCCAGCGCAAACCACTACGCTAAGGAGGTACATTTTAAACGAGTATATAAGCTTCAAATTATTGACAGGTCGAAACTGTGGCAGTTTAGGAGTGACAACGGTTCACCTCTAAAGCAGATTTACCATACGAACCATAATTTGTACCGATTTATGTTGGCTGGGATTTTGAAAACCGCTGAAAGCAGTACTTATTTCCGTTTCCAAAGCTCCCCCCCCCCCCGGGTTGCAACCAACGCGTATAACCCGTAACCCCAGTCCCGCCCATTCCCTCGAAATGAAGAAGGGATAACTCCCATGGGAAGCGGCATTATACGCTTTGTTTCACCATAGTGTGAGCTACGGCAGACACCACGTGACTTCCGAGCCAATCGAACACCGAAGACGTACCACGTGGTTTTCCCACCCGTCTGTTACTGCGCTCGGATCGAAAGTATCACATGACACGCTCCCGGCGCTCGATTGGCTAGGAGAACTCGGATAAGCCTCCCCGCGGTTCACTCTAGGTCATAAAACCAAGTATAGAGTGCTGCGAGTTCCACAAGCATTATATGCCTCACTTCCGTGGATCGTTAAATAAACGGACTGCGTCGGAAAAGTGCTTTAGAGATTTAAAAAAAAAAACGATATGTAATCAATGATATAAAGACAGGGAAAATGAAAGAACCGCATGAATTTTGGAGTGAGCCGAGGCAAGACGATTTAAACACACTTCCGAGTCTCGTATTTCCGGCTGACGTGAGCGGATGTTTGCGCCAGAGGGGGAGCGGAGCGTTTCAAAGCTGCGCTCGGCAAAGTCGCTCCACATTATTTGAAAACATCGCGGTGGCGTGCAAGAAGGCAATTGCGGAAATAAAGCGGAGCATAAACTGCTTGAAACGTGAATCCGAAACGCTGTCGGATTGAAGAATAAAACGTCCGGGCCCGTTTGCTCGAAGCCAGTAAACATAAACCGCGGCACTATTTAACTAGGTACGTGTAAGAGCCTTTGCGCCGAGAAACTGAGGGAGAGGAGGAGACGGGAGGGAGACGTCAGAACGCCGAGCTCTGATTGGAAGGAATAGGGGTACACCTAAACCTGGCTGCCTTTGTCTACACTGCAGTCCTTGAACGCGTTCGAATGCAAAAAGTCAAACGCCCGACGCCTGCGTTCCGCGTACGACGAGTGCGGTGGAGACAAAGGCAGCTAGCTTTAGGTCTACCCCCTATTCCTTCCAATCACAGCTCGGCGTTCTGACGTCCCCACGCTCTCGTCTCCTTCAGTGTTTCGGCGCGTGGTCGATGGAAGGTCAGCGTAGAGTCGAAGCTCCTTGCCCCTCTTTTCCACTTCCGCAGAGCGAACGCGGGAAAAGAGGTGACCTCCTTTCCAGAGTTCGCTCTTCTAAAGAAGAAAGAAGAGGGAGGAGCTTCCACTCTACTTTGACCTGCCACCGACGAGAGCCAAGTTTGACGGGGGCTGGATGCGCGATAGCACCGTGTTTTATTATGGGGAGGTAACTCGTGTCACCTCTCAAATTTAAGTGGCTTTCAGGGAACATTTTTGACGTGGCAACGCCTTATACCCGAAGGGGCGCATATATGGAAACTTACGCAACGGAAGCAGTCGTTACAATAGGACGGTTTGACGTGACGCGCTTCCGGCTCGGAATTTCGGACTTCCTATGAATGAGCCAGCTTAGATCGCGGTGATGTGCCCTCGCACTGAGAGCGTTTCTCGTTAATGTAAGCACCACTCGAGTGTCTTTACCTGCAACGATCTCTAAAATAATATAATTTTCAATTTTCTTTTCTCTCTGTCGTGAAAGTTCTTCCGTTGCAGTTGTGAACTGTATAGCCGATCTCGGAGGCAGTCCAATGTCCGTCGCTCGGCGACAAGAGGGTAGAAGACGGAAACAGAACTCGCCAAATCCTGAGCTCTGACATAGATGGTCAGAGAGAAAGAGCGAGAAAGAGAGCGACAGAACATCCGAAAAAGGAGACGAAAGGCTAGGCGTGTTCGTTTTGCCGCGATAGGTTAAAGTTGCCCGAGCGCTTGTCAACTTCAATCTTTTTCATACAATGCGCGGTTTCGGTGTCTTCCTGCGAAGTATCTGGAAGATAACTAAGTACAAACGCTACAGGCGAAGTTTTGCTGCTTCTTTCTGCAGATTCAAGGGACACTAACAGGGCCCTGATGCTCGTCGAGGTTTTTACTTTATTCGAAATTTGTTACCTTTCCGCCCGGAAACGGCCAGTCGAGAATTGGCCGGTTTCAATCGCACTCCCTCTTTTTTTCATTGTCACGTGGCGTTCAAATTATGTGCACCAAATATATTCAAATTCGTTGGTCATCTTAGGCGCACATCCAATATTAACAATAGAGAAGAACGTGAACCTGATATCTGTGGCCTCCAAAAAACTGGCAACTGCGTTGGTCGAACAAAAAATGTTGCACAAATCACAGAATGTTCATGTACACGTCACTCTCAATATGGCGACGTACCGCTGGCTGGACGCCGAGATGGCGGCGCACGACCGACCAACGTTGCTACAACGGACGTGGGGCCGCAACTTCGGAACTGTCGTTCGCGGTACCGGCCAATCGATCTTCAAGTGCTGAACATCGAGTGGAAGGAATAGAAGTGCGAAACAATCACAGGACAAACGGTGCACGTCACCTCTTCGTCGTCGTCATCTGCTTCACAGGCCGAAGAAGAGGGCAAAAGAAAGCGCGGTCGGGTGTAGCCACGTGATTTCCGGCATCTCTCTCCTCTACATTTATTCCTTCTCCTCGGTACACAGCGTTCACGTGTCTCGGCCATGAGCTTCCGCGCTCATGTTTCAGTTTAAAGCAATTGAGTGATTTTTTTTGCTTTATTATAAGTATACGTGACTCTATATATTAATTGGGTAGTCTCCTGACACCATATGAAATCGATGGGCAAGAAGAATCTTTGAGTGTGTGCGTGTGTGTGTGTGTGTGTGGAAGGGAGAGGGGGGGGGGTCAGAGTCCTTTCTAAGAGGACATCCGCCAGGGGAAAACATTGAGAGTTTATAGTGTTTGAGCCTCTCTTTATAAGTATTATATTAGATTTGATATGGCTTGTTTTTCTTCTTCATGTTCTTGGTGCAATGCACTTGCAAAAAAAAACATGTTCTTGCGCACACGTGGGATACACTAATCATTTTCTTTTAAACCATTGAGTGCAATTAACAACAAAAAAAACTTGAAGAGCGCTTAAGCTTCGCCTTTAAGAGTGGAAGACGATAGCGTTATCTAGGCCCCGTTCGCATTGCATTTTCACTCGCCGTGCAAGCGTGCCTTGCGTGGTCGAGTCAGTAGCGTGTTTGGCTCGCAACCGAAAGGTCGTGTGTTTGAATCCCGCCTAAAATTCTTTCAAATTTTTTTAAGGCAAATGCATTACTTTTTAAAATGAAATCGTTTAAGACATTCGGCGACCTTTAATTCGCATTGCATGTCATGTTTCTAATCACTTTCATTCCACGCGTGATATCACGCTTCACGTGAGCGTTGTGGTTTGTTTGAAATTCCCGCGCGAGGTCATGCAGCTGTGACGTCCTGACCCTATGGACCAATCATGATTCGCGTCAGACTACCGAGGTCGACATTTCCGCAACCCGAGCTCCTTAAGGCTATGGCGTTAATAATGAGAGAAATATTTACTTTATTATAAAATAAATAAAATCACAAAGAACTAAATTTTTAGGGGCCAACGAACGCGTCTTAATATTTCATAATTTTAAGAACGATATATTCTAACCAAACATAGAAACACATTCTACATATTCTAAGGTATATGCATGCCAAATTTTGTTGTCATAGGGTAATATTAAAAGCAAATATTCTTGTACGCAAGCTATAAAGATGCCTCAAAATTACACTAAAAAGATACCACGTTCGAATTAATTTATTATTTATTTAGATAACGCACGACGGCATTACAAAGGGCAGTGGGAAATTAAAACACAAATTATGCGCAATTGGAAAAACGAATACTCTAGCAGTAGGGAACTTGTAGTTAGCTCTACTATTATAAAAACGAGTGTAGTCAAAAATCCATGTTAGTGATGCAGGTAAACGACTACAATCATTGGTAGTTTTAGGAATGAAGGATGCAAAAAATGAATTAGAATGGAAAAACAGGACACCGACTTTCTGACGAGGATCAATGCGCGCGGAAAGAAACCATGCTGGGATTGTTAGCTGTGCATTGAGTTGAGGAATGTGGTGGTAGATAATAGGAAAAAGACAAATGCGAGAGATTCTGCGACGATGTGCGAGATTTGAAACTAGTAAGCTATTTTTTTATCGATGACACTTTCAGAGCGATTGTAACTGGCAAGTGTATAATGTGCGGACCTTCTCTGAACTGCCTCAAGTGAGTCAGTCAGATAATTAGTATAGGGATCCCAGATGGATGCTGCACACATTTTACGTTACCATAAATATGCATCGATACTCTTTGCGGCGGGAAAAAGAATATGTTAGAATAATTTTCTGCGAAGAATTGAAGCTACAGAAAACTGCGATGAAGAGGAGACGTCTAGGCCTACTTTTTAAACACAAATGTGACGGCGGGCGACGTCACAATTTGAAGGACCACGCGCTGAAAAATGCCGCAGAATGATGCCATTCCGGGTTTCCGGGAGGTCTTCAAATGCGTATCTGACGAATTTCGCAATCATAACCGGCCTTTATTAATCCATTATTAAAAGGATTAATATTAAGATTCTTATTAACATTAGAATTTTAATATTTAAAATAATAAAACGCCATCGAATACAAAATCATTTGTTTTGCTAAATATTGCAGTTTTTCGAACCTGCATCTCCATTTGAAGGGGGACCATAAGTGGACTCTGAGATCGTCTATTTATAATGATAACTTAAACTACAGGCTCCAGGCATCCTGAAAAAAAAATTACACTCATGGGCTGGCGCATTTCGCTATTAATAATCGAATCAAATATCGAGACATGCCCCTTTTTTGCGCCTGGAGAAAACAGCTCAAAGCACCGCCACACAGCGTTTTCAACAATAATTGCTGTATTACGTCTCCTGTGCCCGTAGATTTGACGTTTTGTCAATATATAATGCACTACGCGCTTAAAAAGAGCGATAACAGGAAAGTTTGGAATCTCAACGCAATAACCTCTTTTTATTTATCAAATTTTATGGAGGTAGTAGGGACAAAAGGATGCCCCCCCCCCCCCCCTCCGCTCCCCCCTTCCACTTCGAGCACCGTCTCGGCCATTTTTGGTCTCTTCTGGTTGCTACTGCTGCTCATATGCAATAGGATATTACGATATACGGGCGGAACTTCGAGCTGAAGGATTCTGACGCTTCACGAAGAATCCTGGCTCGAAGCTCCAACTTCCCACAAAACGCGATGCGTCGTGTTGCTCTCACTGTCCCTAAAACCAAAACAAACGTTCATGAAAAGGTTTTAGGCGGCAAGATGTAATGCAAGCGATTATTTGGCAAAGTGGAACAATCCCCTGGAGTTCAAATTTTTTAGAAAAATATAGCTGACAGGAAAAAGAAATTCATGGCCCATGTCTTCGTTTTTAATCCAAAATACAAATTTTACTTAAAAAGATAATTGTTTGTAATATGATTTATTTAATTAGTAAACAAAAACTTTCATAAATTATAAAAGGCCTCTATAGGCCTGTATATAAGACCTATGTAGGCCTATATTATATAGGGAGATGTTAGTCTGCGAAGTACTTACTACTTGGCTTCTTTTATTTTAGCTTATTTGTGTGGATTGTTATAACACATTTCTCATTTGGTATGCGGCGTGTTTTCAGTGATTGTAAGACGCTGCCAGTCAAACACAATATGGCTTCGGCATGTCTAACTTCACATTCGTTTAATTCGTTCGCAATTGCAATTGTTATTAGTATTAGTGTTATATGTTTCTTGGAAGCATCCATATCATCTTCTGTGAACGAAATTGCGAATCGGGGGGCCGAGAGATAATCTGTGAAGATCAAAAGAGCCCCGTCTTCGGTTTTTGATAGCCTTCTGGTCAACCAGACATGAAACACATACAAAGCTGGCTAACAATGCAAACAAAAGGACACATCCAATTTACTTCTTTGGGTCATAGTGGAGACCTATACTTGCCTATAAGAAGGCGACAATTCCTGCTTCGCAAGCTACGACACAAAGCTGATATTGTTTGAGTTTTGAGAAAGACGTGGACGTTTTTCTAATCAATAGGGCGACAGGGTGTCAAAGCATTATCAAAATAAAAATGTATTTTATTCAGACAACCGACGTGTACGTAGCACAGTTATCTGGAAGGCCATCAAAAAGGTATAGGCATGCCTGACGAGGCGACAGCCCCTCGGCTTCCCTCCTCGGTCATGTCATTCAGCAAGCCCATGCATATCTCTCTAAGAAATAGGGGTGTACCGGGGTACTCCCCTTGTCCCATGTGTAACTCCCCAAAACTACATTTCGTCGTTCTGTCCACTGACGTCGAGCTGGCGATACCAACTTTTACAAGCGGCTTGATAGCTGTTGGATATAACGTACTGAATAGCTAATGTGCGTATCAAAAGAAGAAAAAATTTACTGAGGTTTTGCTGCAGGGCCGAAAAAACCTTGATTGTCTTAATGTTGCCTTTAATGGGGACATTAGCAATTTTAATAAGTTGCATCGCTCGACTATCAAGCCGCTCGTAAAAATTGGTATCGCCAGCTCGACGTCAGGCGACAGAACAACGAAATGTACGGTAGTTTTGGGAGTTACATATGGGACAAGGGGAGTACCTTGTACACCCCCTATTTCTTAGAGTGGCAGAAAAAGAATGTTCAACAGAGAAAAGAAAAAGAGATGACCGGGACAAACCAAGCATCCAAGATGCGTATCGACAATTTAAAAAAACGCTATATAGAAAGGACGAAATGAAGAAATGAAATTTAGACATTCTCTTAAGAAGCGTCAAAACAACGCATATCTGACCCTTTAAACCTGCATAAACACGGCACAGAAACTAACACCAAGCAATAAATTCGCGCAAAAAAAAAAACAATGAGAGCAGCGCATTGCAGGTCAACCATTCATCCAACAGCAAGATATAAAACATTTTTTATCCTAGTCTGGAAAACAAAAGCGCTGGACAAAAGAAGACGGCACCATCGCGCACACATCATTCAAACAGAGGAATAAACCCATTCTCTCATTCCTGAAATGACAATAGGTAACTGCGTATGTAAGACATTACTATTTTTTTTTGAACACCCAGAATGTGTTGTTACTTGCTTTTCCTGTACCGCCACTGCCGTGTCCCACGTCCAAACCACCCTGACTTATGTTGGAAATTAAATAGTAAACTGTCCAAAAAAGGCAATAAAATGTATTGTATGTATTGTATTGCACTCATGTGTATCTTTAGAACTCTCACAGACATACCTCCCTTAATAATGGTCATGAGATCCGGCTGGTTATTCAAAATGTCGGCTGTTTGAAAATAGAATTTATGTATGCCATAGTTAGTGCGTTTGTGAATTTAGTGCGTTTGTGCATCTAGTATGTTTGTGTAGCTTGTGTGAGGAGAATTGTATGCTGAGCCTTCCAAAGATACCTCTTGAAAATAGCAGTTAGTTGGAATTTGATTTGACTATGAAGTGACTAAATCTCTTGACTTGGTCACAGATGATTCTCCGGTGAAGCTATTGTCCCCATTTTGCTGGGAAGGAAGAGTTAATATAGCCAAGCATCGACAGATTGTCACGTTCCGCACCAATGGCTCTTACAGCAAGACGTTTGCGTTCCTACTCCCTATGGTGTGGCGGAAGGAATTATCCAGGGTACTGAGGTTCGTGAAGCATTTTTTTGTTGGAAGTCTGTTCACAGCCACCAAGGACCGTTGCAGTTTTCCGTAGTTAATAACAATGCACAGGAGTGGAAACATTAAAACATTATCTTTCTAAAATTTGAAAATTACCACCACGCAGAGAAACATTTTTTTTTGGTACGGTTGACAGGTTGCGAAATAATTCGTTTTTAGAGCAAAACATGATTAATACTAATCAATAGCTTAATTTCCTACACAACACAATCAGAGAGCAATAAAAATATTTTACTGCTGATGAATGTAGACATGTAACGAGTACGGTAATATGTTATTTAAAAACAGACAAGTCAGCAGTAATGTTGTTACTTGTAATGCTGAACTTTCAGCACTTCGAAAGCTGCTCAGAAGGCGGAAACATACGCAGATATAGGGCGTAGCGACGACAGTGCAGCTTTGTTCGCTCGTCCTCTTCGCCGGAGGTTTTACGACAACCAGTTGTTTCCGCTAGGGGCTCCAATGGCGTATTCAATTGCCGCTTCGGGCCCGCTCCCATACCTAGCAAAGCCATGTATTGTGAGTGTTTGGACATTCATTGGTATGAATAGGCGAGCATCTCGTGGCCAACCACAGGCCGCGAAACAGCCCATGGCGGTGGTCGTGAGCTCCAAAACTGCGACTCCACTAATTTAAGCCGTTTTAGCGTCCCTAGAGTAAAAAGGTGTAACTCTTAGTGACTGAAAACTTCGCGCATGTGACCTTTTTCGTCATGTTCATATTCAACGGTAGAGTAAACGGACGTGCACTCGAAACCGGAGCAAAATGTCGTAGTTTCCATCATTGCGGCTGTGAGATTGAAAGCTTTTTTTTCACGCTTTAAATGTCGTTTCCAATATTGTGACATCAAGGTCTGCTGATTTGTCGACGCTGTGTCGCACGTTTTGTTTACGCTGTAACCGCGGAGAGAATATTCGGCACTGGCGGTGGCCTTTGGTGCGCCAATTTGCCAAACTCTCCCAGTATACGGCTCTGCTATACCTATAAGGAGATGACACCACCTAGAGGTATAGTCTTCAAGAAAAGAACCGGAGAACCAGCACCTATTCAAGCGTGTTGTCAACGTTACTAGAACCCTCAGTTGGGAAACTGCCATAGAGCCTGCTTTGAAAAAGTGGCTCCGATCCGTACTCGAGAACCGAGCTAATGGCGATCGCAACGCCGCCATTTCTCCCCCAGCGTCCATTCCGGGAACTGCACGGCTGCACGTATTGGTTCAGGTCGTGTCGGGCAAGGGCCGGTGGCGCCATAGCGCAGGGCCATCTCGCAGTAGCCATATAAAGCAACTTTCATGTTTCAACTGGTAGCTAAAGGGTGGCGCTGTTATCGTATTTAGCTCGGTCTCGGTGGACGCCAGCGGTCCAGGTTTCAAGGGTGAGTTTCCCAGCTGAGTGTTTTAGTAACGTTGCGTGTAGTGAAACCTTACGAGGCCCTGCTGACCGAATCGAGAAACAGATGTGGAAAGGAGATGAAAGGCAAGATGTTAAATGCAGGAGCCGCGAGAAAATGAAAGCCTAAAACCCGCGTGAGAACATATCGCGTCGCATCGCACAGCCCAGCGCTGAGCGACCATAGCAAGCGCCGCTAACACGATGACGTGGCACGGTGCCGCGCCGCCATGCCACAAAGCCAGAGGCGGTTGCTATGGTTGCACCGCTCAGCGGCGCAACGCCATTCGATTTTTGTTTACATGTGGTCCACGCTGCAGTAAGAGAATTTAGAGCTGCGAATAAGGCACTAGCCACAGCACTCGGAGGCGCGTTTCTGGCACAATACTTTTAGACGTCGACTACTCTTCCAAATTGGTATTTCTTGGCACATCCAGGAGCGAAGTTTAAAACAAATGAGTCTTCTTGAGAAGAATAAGCGTCACTCTAATGCCCAGAAGCGATGAAAACAATGGTCAAGGCGAAAGCGAAATCGAGAGCGTGAAATATACGAGTACTGTTTTCTCAGAGTCGATCCGCCTTTATGGCTCCCTTGAGTTATTTCTCCCCTTCAAGAAAAGGTCAGAACGGATATTTTTCTACTGTTTCCCTCCATCTACAGTCACAAACGGACAAAAACATATACAAGCGAGCTCCTGCAGGGAAAGCTATTTCCAGCTTTAGAAAGCAACGCTCCTAGACCCTTTCCGACCCTTTCCTATTTCTTCGAGGGGACAACTTTGGAGATATACGATTCTTATTATAAAGAAAATCCAAAGTAAGCGACTAAGATCTCTTCACGCAAGTTTTGCCATCCGGCAGCAAACAATAGTAACGGTTCTTCCCGGCACCCGCGGGAGGCAGAAATATGTCAATCTGTCCCCTTTCTACTCTCTTCCTTTCTCCCTTTTTCTCCCTCTCTTTCTCTCTCTCTCTTTCTTCTCTCTCTCTCTCTTTCTCTCTCTCTCTCTTTATATTTATTTCTTTTTTTAAATACTTTTATTGTTTAAGGATGTCACTACGGGTTAAAGTTGTCCAAGAGAGTTCCTCTCCAAAAGCCAAACGTTTCGTGTAAAAGTCAAGACAACATCGGAAAACTTTAGAATACGTGGGCCCCGACGCTTGAGTTGCTCGGGGCACCCAAAGCGTTGAGGACCACGAGCAACTTGGGGCATCGCTCCATCTTTACAAGTTTTGGCTTGGAAAGCGAGTCAACACATTTATATTGCCGCGCGCGCAGCTAGCCAAGTAGGCAGCGCGGCCGTGGCCTAACGGTTATCGCGCTTGCCTTCCATTCCCTCCGCCCGGCCACGAGTACACATTTTCGTTGACTCTGTAATGTGATGTTCCTGTAAATTCGAGAACCGTGTTGCTTGTTCTAGGTCAGAATGTTCTACGCGCCGAATCTTTTAGGCCGATTCTTCCAGAAGCCCACGCTTGGCGAGCCGGAGTCAGTCTCGCCCCAGCGTTTGATCCTGCTGTTACGCCGATTTCGACGCCCGCGGCGCTCTGTTGTTATCTTCTGTTTCTTTTTGTTTTGGGCACAAGTTCGCCCCATTAAACGTTTCAGTTTCCTCAGTTATTCCTTGTTCGTCACCTCGTCGTTCGTGACAACATACCTTTTGATAAAGTAAACCATAATAAATTACTTTTAAAGCATCGGCCTTTACGAAAAAAACGCAAAAGTTCTCCGATGGATAGAAATGTTTTTGTTTTGTAGAAGGCAATTTGTGAGTATTGATGAACGCGCTTCCATGCCTCGTGGGGTCGACTCGGAAGTCCCTCAGGGTTCTGTACTTTGGCCCCTGTTGTTTTTGGTTTTTATTAATGACGTTCTCTGCGATATGACAGTAAAGGCACGACTTTTTGCTGATGATTGTATATTGTATACCTATATAAACGATGATTTCGACCATGCTGAACAAAATGATTGTTTGCAGAAAATTAGCAAATGGTGCGAAATCTGGCAAATGTTTTTAAATACTAAATAAAAAAACAGTTTGCATGTCACTAACTCATAGGAGAGTTCCTTCAGTGTATAACTACTTCTTGAAGAGTAAACCATTGTCTAGGGTAGATAAATTTAAGTATTTGGGAGTAACAATCTCCAGTGATTTAAGTTGGAACAAACATGTTAATTATATATTCAAGAAAGCCACAGCTAAACTCTGGTCCCTAAGAAGATCATTAAAAATGGCAACCACAGAAACCAAACTGCTAGCTTATAAAATACTAATAAGACCTAGATTAGAGTATGCTAGTGAAGTTTGGGATCCTAACACGAAAGGTTTAATATTGAAATAAGAAAAAATTCCAAGAATGGCACTACGTTTTATTTTTTCAATGTACAAAAGGCTGAATTCACCAACGAAGCTATATTCCTAAGGCAAGTCTCACCTTATTAGAAGAGAGGAGAAAAAAATAAGCGTTTAACAATGCTCCCCGTGATTTTAGATGGAACACCGCAGATTGATAAACACAGATTCATCAAACGCCATATCTAGAATCACACGTATATAAGCATACTAGGAGAATCGAAGAGTACAGATTCACCAAAGAATGTTTGAAGAATTCGTATTTCTCTCGGACGATAAGGGAGTGGAATAAACTGCCTGAAAGCGTTGTTAAATCCAAAACGTTTTGGGATTTTGTAAAGAGTCTCCCATGAGACTCTTTGCGATATTTGATATGAGTAATAGGTGTCGTATATAGTCCTTCATTTTTGTCATTGTGTCCTGCCTCTTTATTACATTGTCTATTGTTTTTTGTACTCACGAAATAAATAAATAAATAAGACTTCTTAATATGATATATTAAAGTTTAGCTGCGAAGAACGAATAAGCGCACTTAACGAACTTGGAGGGGGGGGGGGGGTGCTATGCAAGACGGCTGGACGAAAAGACCGGTACAACACCGCCTGCTGCGATTGGTCAGCTCCACGCCGCTGACCAATCGCAGCAGGCGGCGATTTCTCGGTCCCTTCGTCTCGCCTAGTCCCTCCGTCTTGTATGGCGCCCCAGGACGACAGTTTCGTCGTATTCGCGCGTCGTCCAGTTCGTCCTTCTTTCTTCCTGTAGGGACTAACCTTTCGTCGTAAATGCACGCCACCAGCACATCCCATAGTTCATTTGACGTTATGAAGGACTGCAGCATTTGCGCTTAGCAGGGTCTTAGTTTAATGAATGCGAATGAAAGACGACAATATATATGGATGCAAATGAAAACAGCACTTCTAGTTTTTGTGAAACAATAAACATCGAATGTAGGGAAGACAAAACCATTGAGGCACGCAGGTATGACGAATGAGCGTCTCGCTAATTTACGTAACCACTACTGCCGGATGCAGGTGAGGTACTCCACCTGTAGTACGTACTGACGTACTGTAGTTTCCGGCGCATAAGTCGCGTTATCTTTTTTTAAATTTTCGTCTGTGCGTTTTGTGGAACAATGCAATGATTTTTTTATAGGTATGATCCTTAACTGTGGAAATTTGCCACGGGGGTTATATTTTTCGTTCGATTCGTTGACGAGGATATTAAAACTTGCACCCACTTGCGCTGACATTTCGATCACAATTCACATATGTGGGCTTTCCAGTGCAGTCTTGTCGCGCCGACCGTACAATTACATAGATGCGACTTTAAACAAAAGGTGCGATTTATGGACCGGTAATAAAAACCTCAATTCCCCATCTAAAACAAAAAACACGAGACGCCATTTCAAGACCGACTAAATATTTGTTGTCTCAAAGTCTATACAACAAAAGGTGCTGCTTTGCCTGTCGTGTGTATATATATGTTTGCTTTTCTTGAATAAAAGTAGTTGAAAGTTAGCGCCTGTCCTGCACACTTCTTTTCCTTGTCTTTTTAGCGCTATTTTATATGTTTTACTAAGATGAACCAACTAGCCTAACAACGTACTCTGCTAAACAAATTTGTTATTTAGCTTTGGAGATGGTTTCTTTCATTTGGTATATTTTGGGTGAATTTCCGACGGGTTGAGAGCTGAATAGGGCCACTCCTGCAGATTTACGAGTCTAGCTGTCAGCCGCCATACCGGCAAGCTTTTGCAGATATATAGCCACTGCAGCGCGATGGCAGTTAAGTAGAGTTTAGTTCCGTTTTATTTCCTCGAAGGTACTTGTCAAACAGCACCTTACATGAGGGGAAAATAACCGCAACATAAAGCGCACAACGTTAAAAAAACAAAAACAGTAAACGTTAAAAAAATAATACCACTGTACACAATTCACAAAAATATTGTACACATGTCGTTGAATTTTTTTCTTTTTAGATTTGTTTTTATGGGCGATATTTGTGGGCAACAAATGTCAGTCGGCAATGGCAAGCGAAAGCGGGCAGTTTTGAAATGTGTCGGTTCGGGAGAAGGGAGTCTCAAATTTAGCAAGTCGTCCGGAGATGCAAGACGGGTCTTGAAGATGTCAAAACACCGTGTTATCGAGCGGGCTGCGCAAGTTTCCTCTCATTAAAATCAACAGCAACAAAAATAAAGCGCCGTACCTTACGCACGAAGCGCCGTACCTTACGCAGCGAAGCTCCGTAAACATTTGCATAACATATCAGTCCGTGAAGTCTCCCTGCTCTCTTTCCTTTTTATACTTGTAATTGTTTACTTTTCTCCACTTTTTCACTCGTTTTATTGATGTCTTATTAAGCGGCTATGTTCCGTTTTTATTTCTACAGCCAGACGTAAGCCTCCTTAAGCAAATATGTCCGGCTTAGCACTTTTCGCATCGACGGCGCTGTAGAGTCGAGACGAGTGCGCAGCAGACGGGAAGAAGAAGAGAGATGTGGTTATTTAAAGAAGGTCGAGTTGACCTTAAAGCGCGCAGGCGGCTTTTTCTGATATCATAAAGTCCGTGCAGCCTACCACCGCCCCGAAAGAAAAAAAGAAAATGACGAAATAGAGATGGTTAATGCGTTGCTCATGCAGCTTCTCAATCTCTTGAAAGCGGACAAGGCACACGGCAAAGAAGTTTTTTTTTTTGTTGTTGTTTTATATATGTAGGGCGCTCCTGCGAATAGAGTGCAGGGGCTCTCATCTGTACACTCGGTGAAAAATTCGGCCAACAATTCGGCGGCTGTGATTGGCCGCCGCCGCGCTTGATCTTGCCGCCGACCAATCACGGCGGCCGAATTCCTCGCCGACGTTTTTACCAAGTGTCCGGATTACAGACCCAGGTGAAACGGTAGACTTCACGGAACGAGGTGAATCACTTGAATCGAAATTATGCCCATTGGAACGCAGATGTGAGTTCGCAGCCCCAAGGATTATGTCAGTTCCGACCCCAGGAGCATTTTACACCCTAAAAAAGCCACTAATACAAAGAAAAAAAATTTAAACAGTCTTGTTGGGATACGCGTGAGAAACGAATTTTACGCGAAAAACATATTTTAGAGCAATATTGATGGTACAAGATTTATTTCAAATTCTGCGCGCAAAGACCATGACGTCAAAAGAATGGTCATACCCTGTTTCCACCTCAACGAGATGGTCATACACTCTCTCCACCTCAACGTAATGGCCAAGCCGATCCACCTCTCCTCTAACGCGCCCGAAATGCCGAGAGAGAGAAAACAAGTGGTTAGGTGACTACCCGCTAAATCGCGTCTCGCGCCGTCAATATTTCTCCAAAAAATTTTTTATTTCCGCGTAAAATTTATTTTTTGACACGCGTGTCCCAACTAAATTGTTTAAAATAAAACTTATTTTTTTTCTTTTCAGTGGCTCTTTAAGGGCGTAGAAAGCATGTTCCAAAAACTTACACCTATGGCAACACCCTTTCAGCACCCTCGTTTTGAGTGATACATACACTTTAAGCGTAAAGAAGAGTTAGTGGTGCATAGAACACCCTTACCCAGTCAGATGGGCAGGTTAAGGGCCTTCACAACGAAATCCTTGAATAGGGTTCGCGAACCAGCGCTCGCCGATAAGCGCGAGATCATGAGCTGATTCGCCGATTCTTTGAAGAAGTTCGTTTGGAAGGCCCTTAACGTGCCCGTCGGATCGGGGTATTATAAGAGGCGAACACCATTTTCGAAAGGCGTTCGCACTCCAAAAACAGCTTTAACGGAAGTTGTTTAAGCAACTTTGTTGAGTAACGTTTGCTTGTACCAATTCTTTTGACTTGTATATACGAAGAGGAAACGGCAAGGCACCTTAACCTTCGTAATTGCTGGGCCAGTCCCCTGTGAATGAGTGTCTTTGAATTGTCGATATATAAGGCGGTCGAGCAGTGAGTAAAGTAGTGATTCCTCTCGTGCGTAGAAAACTCTATATTGGTCGTTTCTTTTCATGTGAGATTTGCGAATGGGTCACGTCGTGGGGAGAACTGCGTGTGGGGCACGTGTGGAGCTCGTAAAATAATGTCCGTAGAGAATTGCTACGAACACCAGCATTCTATTTATTAGCGTTCACCAGCAGTCTAAGGGTGTTCCCGTAACGTCCTCGGACAAGCTCATTTGAGCCCATGAGGGTTAAAAGCTTATTAGTGGGCAAGCTAAATATTCTAGGGGACGTATAACTTTTTATATTATTCTATAAGTGCAAATTACTACATGAGCACCAAGTTCACACTGAAAGCTGAGGTACCAGTGATGATTCATTTGCTGGGCGTGAGCGTATTTTACAGTGTGTTCGTGCTTCTTCCTTGCCCCATGACGGTTAGAAGCCTATTATATACCAGGTGTTTCAGCTAAGATTTTCAAAAAGAACTGAAATGAGGGTAGCTGAGAAGGAAAAAAAACGAATTCCGACAACAAATTGCTGCTCCTTGCGGACGTCAAGGATTTCACAAAAAATATATACTTATTAGATCAATAATTAACTCCAATTTACTAATTCCCTTTTTAATAAGTAAAACTAAATATGTTGTTTCAATTAGAAACTTCTTGAGCGTCGTCGTAAGCCACTAAATCAACTAATATTTGAATGATGTAAGGCAGGTACAACATTTTACGGCGTCTAGAAACGATCAATTTGAGCGCGTTTCGAGGATTCGGCTTCCTGACGGAGTGTATCTTTACACCAGCGGTCCTGCCCCGTGAGTTCGAGGCGCGAAGCCACCATTTCTTCCATCCTCGTAGGATGAATGGGAATATGGCGCACGTGCTCTCCACGACTCGGCCAATAGGGCAGGGACCACCGCGCAAAATACGCTCCGCCTGTAAAACCGAAACCTAAAACGCGTCTAAACTTGGCGTTCTTTTCTTTTTTTGGGGGGGGGGGAGCACAGTGCTTCTTAAGCATACAATGGAATTCGTCATTTGCAAGTGATGATAAGAGCCGTCACGGCACTCATTGCTCACGAAAGGGAATTCAAGTATTTCGTCAACGTATCGATTGTTCACGAACGGATACGTCCGAGTGACGCTGTGGTCGTGTCAAATGCGTGAGCATGCAGCGTTCGGCTGACGTGCTTTGGGCACCGCGGATGTATCCCATCTAAAAGGCGGAGGGATTTCGAAAGAAGGAACGTGCGAAATAGCCTGCTATATTTTAAAATATTCGTAGCGAAAAGCTGGCTTTGACTTTCTACTCCGTTTCCTTTGGCCTACTAAAGGGTATGGGATTAGGAAAATCCCAGCCCAAAATTTGTTTCATGGTGCCTTTAATGCTTCGTGTCTGACACTGAACGTGACTTTCAGAGTCCAGAGAAAGAGAGAGAGAGATGAACTTTTATTTAAAATGGCACTTGGCCCGTGTCGTCGTTATATGTTGCCGGTATCCGGAAAAGGCCGGTAATGATGTCGGCAGCTTGTTCCCTTGAATGTAAAGAACGTTGGATCACTAGATGGAGCCAGAGCTTAGGTTGTGCGTCCACCCACACACACCTGACACGATGGGAAGCCGAGACGTTGTTCACCACGATGTTGGATGACGTCGTTAGCAAAAGTGAGTGTTTTCGCCTGTCTGATGAGGGAAGCGCCATGACAAGAGAAGGAAAGGGGCAAGGCAGCGAGGGTGCGAGAATCTTGCCGCAAGTCCCTCATGCGCGGGCGGTGCTGTTTCGCTAAGACTGACTTCGAGGGATCGGGTGCCGAGTGGGCTGAGCGCACACCAGCTCGGAGCACGTAGAGCGAAAGCTCGCGCTGCAGAGAATCCTGGGTTCAATCCCCACCCCTGCCCGTTTCAATATGGATTATACTTCGTTTCGCTTCGGTCCAGACGCAGCCAAAGCAACAAGCGCGAGCTCTGGGCTCTCAGCATCCCTGCCAGCACGCGCGCTCGTGCAGTGCAAGCACTGTTCTGGGCCACATGCTCGCGCTTGTAGCATCGGCAGTGTCTGGACCGAAGCTGAGACGAAGTATAGCGTCGTACCGGCGTGCGGTCGTGTATCACTACGGCATGGTGTACGCTAAAGACACCAGGCTAGCGGTTGAACTGCACTGGCTAAATTGGTCATCTACAACTGAGAGGCAAGTCGCCCGTTGAGGCAGACGAACTTCAGACTGTATAAACATACACACGACACAATTACGACTGAATTCGACACGACGGGTTTTTAAACCTCTTGTGACGGCTTCCAACCGGCTCCCAGGCAGCACAAAACGTCGTGGAAACGTCGAGAAAAGGTTCCTGACGTCCGTGACGTCCCGCGTGACTTCGATCACGTTTTTTCGATGTTGAGGTGACGTCCTTATATAACGTTCCATTAAAGTCCAATCAGTGACGTTGTGACGACGTTGTATTTCAACTCGAACGTCGTCAACGTTCCTACGACGTCGTTGCACGACGTTCAGGCAACGTCCAACGCTCACGTTTCTCTGACGTCGAAGTGAAGTTTATAAATGACGTTCCATTATCGTCCTGTCCGTGACGTGCTGGCGACGTCATGTTTCAACTTCTACGTCGTCATCGTCGCCACGACGTCAAGACAAGACGTTTTAGCAGCGTCGAACACTCACGTTTCTTCGACGTTAAAATAAAGTCCATAGTGACGTTACATTATTGTCCCGTCAGTGACGTTTCAGCGACGTCGCGTTCACACCTAACTGTCGTAAACGTCATACAGGACGTACTGGCAACGTCGACCACTCACGTTTTGTTCAACGTTGAGGACATACTTAAATTACGTTTCATTTTTGTCCTGTCATTGACGCCCTGGCGATGTCATGCCACAACCTTTGTTTTGTGTTTTTTTAGCTTTTCCAGCTCCATCTCCAGCCGCAGAATCACGTATAATACGCGTTCACTGTTAAAAGCTTAATTACAGCTGTGGTCAAGGTGACACTGATCAAGAGCCGCAAGCAAAACTTAATTTTTGAGAGCTTGAGGAATTTATTTATTTATACATTAATTTATTTATTTCAAGATACTATTAATTGCACATTGGATTACTCTAGGGAGGGCATATACAAAACTCAATGTACACTGAAGGAAAAAAATAATATGAAGGCATGTTGGGAATATCATACCTTTTACATGTGCTTGTTATACTTTTGGTGTGTTTAAAATATTGTTACGGTTTTAATTTGAGAAGTCAAGCCCATGGAAGTGAAGCCCATGGCGTCTAGAACGGATCGAATTGTGCCATTTTTGTTTTTCGCACGCGCGTTGTCGTCTTCCTTGGGTCCTGGCACGCGCCACAGGCGCGTCGCCACACTATTCCCTCTCCAGGTGATTTCAGGCATGCATCATTTCCTAGGAGCATCCATACTGCTCCGCGACCACACGACATTGTTTTAAGGTTCGGCAATTTCTCTTCGTGTTTTGTTACCCATGCTCACTTGCGCACAACCACAAAATTCGCATCAACATCACAGTTCATCCACAACACCAACTTCCAGCACATTAGCGCTTTCGGTAGATCGGTGCGCAGTCTTGTTACGTGACTGTCAAAACAGATTTTGCTTTCTTTGGCACTGGTGACGTACCCAAACAAAAATCGCACGCCGGCACACACTATATCGGAGCACAATTTCACTGCACACTTGCGCATTTCTGAACACTACTCCAAAAATAAAATGCCCGGCAATGACGAAATCCGGTAGATACTGTCAACAGTTTGTGTAGATTGGTACTCATGATGCCAACCATTGAATGGCCCAGATGACGGTCCAAAAAGCGTTCAAGTCCA
Source organism: Ixodes ricinus (assembly GCA_037355805.1). NCBI lineage: Eukaryota > Metazoa > Arthropoda > Arachnida > Ixodida > Ixodidae > Ixodes > Ixodes ricinus. The sequence continues at coordinate 49,153 of JAZHYW010027875.1, forward strand.
GCCCGCACCTACGTGTCGGCAAAAAAAAAAAAACAGTGCCGGCGCAAACGCGGCGCGAGAGAGAGGGGGAAAGGCAGGCAGAGGAGATGCCAGTGGCATCTCCATAGAGCCCCATGCGATGCGCCGGGAAAATCGGCAAGAAGAGGGCGAGAGAGAAAAGTGGGGGAAGATAGTGGCGACGAACAATCGACAAGCGTTAGTTCCGGGTGCACGTATTTTCTCAGTCGTTCCCAAAATATTTCACTGAATTCTATGTTGTCAAGTCCAGCTATTTCCGAAAGTCAGTCACTATATTCTGTTTCACCTTATCATGTACCGCAGGAAAGGCTACAAGCGCGAGCTCCTTGCTCTGGGGCAGATCTCCGGCGGCACAAGCTCTCGTGCATTAAGGACAGCTGCCAGTGCTAATGAGCTCGCGCATCTAGCCTTCGCTGCGGTACAACATAAGGTGAAAACGGAGTATAGCACCGGACGTCACGTCTACGGGGTCAACGAGGCAGGCTGCTTGTCGCCGTGATTTTTTTCGAGTCTGCATACAGTGGAAGTGCTGCGATTCGATTTCTCTATAATGCTGCCCAGACTGAGTCGCTCAAGTCGCCCCTATGAAGAAGACGGTGATCTCCAAAAACGCCGTCGTGTTCAGTCATGGCTCGCGGACCTTTTTCAAGGCCATGACGCTTTACACGTTGAATCGTATTACTGCTCGGATCAAGGTGCCTGTGAGGATATGAATGACGCCCCCAGAAAAGAAGGCGCAGTGCAGATAATGGCGCGTCAAGTCCAGTCTTCGATCATGGCCCTTCAGACGCCTCCGACGATCCCAGCCAAGAACGCCCAGCGGACGGGATCCCACTTCTGAAACCATTCCCGTGCACGCAGTGAGAGTACCAGCTATGTGCGATGGGGTTGGTAAAGCACGCGCGTCAGCGGGCATTAAAGGAGCTGTGCAACGATTTTAACGTTGAAAGAATTGGCATTTTCTTCTTTTGACATTGTTAACCTTGTCACAAAGGACAGAAAACACACCTCCTTCCTTCGAAATGTTGCGATTCCGCCGCGTAATCGCGAGGCCAAGATTAGAATATTCCTCCAGCTGCAGCCGCTAGCGGCGGCCATGAGAAACACGCGGCATGACGTCAATGGGGAATCTTGAAGAAGAGTAGCAAGTTGTGTGAATACCTGCTCGATAAAAGGTAACTTTTCTATAAACCTTGTCGGTGCAACATAAATATAAATGCGTCAAAAACCTGGGTATCATCGACAAAACTTTTATTATACGGAGCTTCAGTGGCGCCATCTATCCTAGGTCCACAAAACCGTCAGCAGCGGAACAGCCGCCAGAAGCCGGAGGGGAGGGTGGACAGGGCCGGACGATTATGGCGGGACCCGGATGAGACTTTCCTCCTTTCACCATATTGTTCGCGCTGCGTCCCGCCAGCACGTGGTCACGCGGTCGCGAGCGGGTGAGTTCTCGCCGCTCACTGATGGTTCCCAAGAGAGAGCTTCACCGGAACCCCGCGCCTTCCCCATTGACATCACAGCGCACGTGACTCAGAAGTTAGTGAAGGAGTTGAGAGCCGCCGAAAACCTCAATCTTTGCCCATTTTTAAAATAAAAACTAGGACATGCAGGCGAAAGCGGTTTTTTGTTCTTTGCTTCAGAAAAGTCGAGACACGAACTCTCACATTAGTTAAGCAAAGCACTGAAACTGTTGCACAGCTCCTTTAATCAGAAGCAGAACAAGGTAAGCGGTGGAACATTCCGCGCAGCATGACATCATTCCTTGTTCATTTCTTTACGTGCGATTTGTTTGTTTTATATCACTTCTGGCCGCCACATCCAGGAAACGTCTTTTGACGGGACGACGAGGGCCTTTTTCCAGGACTAAGAAAGGCTGCCCGTTTCCCAGGCCTGGTTGATGATACGGACAAGGTGGTTGTCAAGTGGTTGTCGGGGAGGTTTCCAATACTCGTGTATAAGTCACGCAGTCGGGGCCGGCAGAGGAGTTGCGACGAAGCTGGAGAAGAGCACGTCGGAGTTCGGCCAGATGAAAGGGAGTTGATGAAGTTTGCGTCATCTGTTTAGGCAGATCGTAGAGTGAGGGTGGAAGGATTGAAATCCGGATAGAAGGTGCCTCTTACTCTATGAAAAAGCTCGTCAGTTGTGCAGCCGCGGTTAATTTGGCTAATCGGGCATATTTGTAGAGCGTGACGGGACTTGTATTAACCCCTGAGCAATCGAAATATTTGCTAGACTGTGGCCGTGTCAAATAGGCTATTTATATACTTGCAAAGCTGACTACGCCTGGTCCCGGAATCGATCCCAGGACCTCTCCGAGACTGACGAAGCGCTCTACCAACTGAGCTAACCATGAGGTGCCCGTCAGTAGAGCAAACGAATGTTGACAGTTTTAGCACAAAATCTGTTTATGAGCTGAGTTTCATGCTGAAAGTGTAACGCTTGAGTGTGACGAAAATCCAATGTGGTACACACACGCCAAGGCAACATAAAGCGTGCATAGCTTCACAGTAGGGACACATGAGCAAAGTCTACAATGGCTTGCGAGATGTCCTGAAGAGGTTGTCCTTGCAGCCGCAACATGTTCACGCGCGCGATCGTTAAAATATCTATTTTCTTGGCCGGTGTATGATTACCCGCTCAACATGAGTATTCTATAGACAACTTCCGTAGCACACTCCGTGAACGTGTTGCCGTGCTATGTTTCGCAACGCCATCCATCAATCAGTCGCGCATGTGCCCCATTATTTAGTGACACCAAACTTCGGCAAGGTACCCATATATGTAGATTTCCGTGTTTTCGGAGTTTGATTTTTTATTTTGTTTAAATACTGGGGTATTTTAGGGGGACATTTAGCGAAAATTGTCCGCTAAATCGGAGGAGGAGGAGAGGAGGAGGAGGAAGCGGTACACAGGGGGAGGAGGGCATCCCCTCTCCTCCGTACCCTCCTCCTTCTCTTCAAGATCTGGGCCCTAATTTCGCATTACAGAAAATTGTAAACGCCTTTCTTTTTTTTTTGCGCTTTTTTAAGTGATTATGAATTAACTGGCCTAAATTGCCGTTCTGAAGGGACTAAATAAGATAGGCGAGGCCACGCAAAACCTCCCGTATAACAAGGTTGTATTGATAGATGGATGGATACGGCCTAACCCTTTTAATCGGGCGGCAGCTCGCGCCACCTACCCAAAGCTTCGCAGTGCTGCAATCATATTTAAGCGTCTACCCTCTTTTCCCGTTTCCACATCTCTTGTGGTTCCGGCATCCCAGAGGGGCACGGAGATAGTAACTAAATATCAGTGCGTCATATTTTAACCACACGACGCAGAAACCTCCTCCTCCTACAAGGGCGCCCCGTGGTGCCGAACGCGAGTGGCATGTGGCGACATAGTGACGTTGTCGGACCTGGTCAGCTTCTGCCTTACGACTGGTCAGAGCCGCTAAAAGCTCTTTTTTTTTTGTCGAAATGCTAAATATAAGTGGCGAAAACCGTTTTAATTAGTTATTAAAGTAGATTTTGTTTAGTATTTCAGATGACAAAACAAACAAATGCAGTTTAGAAGGTACGGAAACAAGAAATGACCCGTCGCCATACCCTCCACCCAGCGGTAAAAAAGGCGGCGCAAACGAGTAAAAACCCGTTCACACTCTTGCGACCTCTTAAATCGTAAGGCCCGTTCACACTCTTACGACCTTTTAAATCTTGATTCCTTGCAACCTCTTAAACCAGAGGACACAGTGGCGCCATCTATCGGGTTGCAGTGTAAACTTGACGGTCCGGCATATTTTCTATTTCTCCCGCGCATTATCCTTTCTTTCTTGTCTCGAAAAACTTTTGGAAACGTTATAAACGAGCCTTTCTCATAGGTATTACGCACATTCGACCTCAAAAATGCCGCAAAACCGTCGCTCTTGTGAAATGCAGTCCCACGATCACCGCATAGATGGCGCCAGAAATGAAATTTTAAGAAGTTTTAACAGATCTGGTCTCTCTCAGTCGAAGTCGGTCGCAAGAGTGTGAACGGGCCTTAAGTTCCTTGCGACCTCTTAAACCTCTTACAACTAGAGGGACACACTGGCGCCATCTATTGGGTAGCAGTGTAAACTTGGCGGTTCGGCATATTTTCTGTTTCTCTCGAGCATTATCCTTTCTTTCTTGGCTCGAAAAACTTTTGGAAACGTTATAAACGAGCCTTTCTGATAGGTATTACGCAGATTCGACCTCGGAAATGCCGCAAAACCGTCGCTCTTGTGAAATGCAGTTCCACGATCACCGCATAGATGGCGCCAGAAATGAAATTTTAAGAAGTTTTAACAGATCTGGTCTTTCTCGGTCGTAGTCGGTCGCAAGAGTGTGAACGGGCCTTAAGGGTTAGTGGGAACAGACGCCGATGCCCGCCACGTATTGCTGTGAAGCGGCGAGCGTGGAAAGGTACCGGATGTACTCGGCGGCGCTGCGGTCGTATGGGCTGGATGATCCGACCGGTTCTGAGCGTTCCGAAGGCCTTCGGAGAGCAGGTTTGGCTTGCGGTATGGCCGTTTGGAGGTTTGGCAGCGCGAAGTGCCTCCCGTTCTGAACTGATCCTTACCCCATGTTTGCTGTCGTTTATGGCGAATGAAGTATCACGCCTAAAACGGCAAACATTTCGAGCCAAAAAGCTTCAACAACGAGTGTTTAGTCGCTCAGCAAATGCAATGCGAGCCGCCCTGGCCGCCCGCTTCATCCAGCCTATCCAGCACTTGCTTTAGTGGCGCCCTCACGAGCCGTCGACACGGAGTGCGGCAGCCGTGAGTGCTCGCTGAGCTCACTACCCCTCCCCTATAGACCTTTTCTGCAAGTGCGCCGCCATCTTGAATTGATGTCACTTCCAGTATGGGCGAAAACATTGTTTTGCCTTTGCCACGCCAATAGAGGGCATTTAGAATTTAAGCGTAACCGTCACACAATCTCGTTTTGCCTCCCCTTTATTTTTTTACTATTTGCAGGTTGAAACGTTGGATTATTTTTTCGTCGCCCATACCGGATACGCCTATTAGGTGGCTGGGGACGAGAGTACACAGAAAAGGTCTATGGTTCACGGCCACCAAAGCCAGGACCAGAGACGTCATGAAGGAGGTTATTGTTTGCTTGTTTTTGTAATTTTAATTTGCCTATAACTTTTAAAATAAAGCGAAATTCGAGAAAAGAAAAGTTTCACTAAGTTACTACGTTCAGTACGGTCAAATTCGGTGCAAATTAAAAACCACTCAAAAAGTCGCTGCAGGGCCCTATTAATGCTGCGTAGCTCTGGGTTTTCCGCGCCATTTACCAAATGAGAGCGCGGAGCACAGATTGGGCACGAGTGCTGCGTCAATGTTCGCTTGGGACCCGTGTTCAATCAGTGAGGCCTAACGCTTCATGCTTCGGCCTAACACTTCCGGCCTAACGCTTCATGCTTCGGGCCCAAACACACAAATTCTCTACAGATACGACCTTCTATTCCGATTCCCCGGTACAGCTTTTATACGTGCCGACCAGGGGTTTTCTTCTCCGGGCCACTCTTCGCCGCTAGTCAGCCCACCGGGAGCCACGAGCACGACATCCCGGCGCTTAAGTGGGGAGGGCTCCTGGAGCCGAGAGTAGCAAACTTGAGCAGGGACAATTTCCCGCGTCGTACGAACCTCTTATCCCGAGCCCGAACAGCGGCGAGCTGTACCCGCAGTCCAGAGGGGCGGTTCTTTCGCTCACCGAGCCCTTACTTTTCTGTCACGGGCAAATGCTGTCGGGGCAGGCACTCTCTCGAGCCACTCCAACGGACAGCACTCACCGGTGAAAGGGGCCGCTCGGCGGGACAAAGGTTGACACGTCGGGGACAATCGCTTATGCACACGCGTGACGCACCAAGCACGCACCACGTTGCTTGCTTAGAAAAACACGGTAATCACCACTATGTTTTTTTTTTGTTTTTTGTTTTCAATGACATGTTTGTTGATTTTACTTGAAGCAAGCTCCTTGGGTGAATATGTTTGGGTACATGCTTTTCTGTTGACTTTTCCTTTCAATAATAAAAGACTGCATTTCAGATACTGCCTCCATATACCTCTCCACCTTCGACACCCACCTTACGAGTGAACGTCGTGTGGTCCTCGGATGGTCGTGGCAGCCATGAAGAAATACAAGATTATCATTTCTTTTAGACCGTCCCTTGGGTGGTTTGTCGCATAAATGAACACAAAAATGAGTGACAAGTGACAAGTCAAGAAGAAGATGAAGACGGGCAGGAAAGAAGACAAAGAAGTTAACCTGGGGCACTTAAAAACATACTAAAACAATCTCTTTCTTTGTTATGTGCAGTTTGGTTCCACCATAAAATAAAATTGAAAAAAAAAGTTCCGAGTTCTAGCTATCCTTGTTAGATATCTAATGCTTGACCTTTTGCAACCAATGAAATGGGCATTTTATATAAAATGCCCATTTCATTATGTAGCTTGTACCGTCCAATACATTGAAGCATCAAGTTTCCAACGGTCGTGCCGCAGCGTTACTGATGCCGTGGCACGATTGCTGGCAGGTCGTAGCTTTATCAGAAATCCTATGTGCACGCTACCAAAGCGGCACTAAAAATTCATATTTTCGCGCCTGCAGCCGCGCATGCGCACACCTTCTATGTAACGCGCCGGTGTCGACACCTGTGGCGATCAATACCACGCGCCTCAGGCGAGCCGCTCCGTGTCCAACACTACCCAAGTATTCTAGTACACTGTAATCCCGCCCCGTAGCGAAGATGCCAACACGGTGAGATTACGGTGCATCCTTAGTACTATAGTTAAGGCGCTGTAGGAAGGGTGAGGTCGCAACAACCCCACCAAGCTGCGGTACATAGGAAGAAATCACAACTCTTTTGCTGGCCTTAAGAAAGTGCGTCTTTTAATTCTAGTCCGGCCGCGCTCTCGCATCAGTACACGAAGCCTAGTTTCATCGAACACTGCATCAGAGTACCGAATTCCAAGCTGCTAAAAGCCAAATTCGTTTTATTGTTTTTGAGCTATAGATAAATGAACGAGAAGAATAAATGATAAAAATAATATATGTAAACTTTGAAACTAGGGGAATAGGCAAGATATATACCGCCTCGAAAGTTATGTGTAGCGATGCGAATGCCACGAGCGTGAGCCCGTCCTCATTGCTTTCTTTGCGCGAGCGCAAGTCCACGCAAAGCATATTTTAACGTGAGACGTTCTTTGGTCAGTTGCCCGGATTTCGTGAAACAGATTTCGTAAAGCCAATGTCCTGAAGCCGATTTCGTCAAGCCGATTTCGTAAAGTTGTCGCCTGCGACGTCACATGACTTCAGTTTCCTCGCTAGATTTACCTTAACACCAATTCAGTTTTTCCGCTAAATTTAGCGAGAAAAACGACGTCACATGAGTCCGTGTTACGTGACCTATAAACAAATTCAGTTTCCCCGCTAGATTTCGCGGGAAAATTGACGTCGCGTGACCTCCACGCCGATTCAATTTTCCCGCTAACTTTAACGGGAAAATGATGTCACGTGACCTATGCACAAATTCAGTTTCCCCGCTAAATTTAGCGGAAAAACTGAGGGCATGTATTATTGTGTCCCGTAACCTATGCTCAAATTTAGTTTCCCCGCTAGATTTAGCGGGAAATAGACGTCCCGTGACCTATTCACCAATTCAATTCTCGGATACAACACCAATGCCTAGCGATTTCCCATAAATTATTATAGCTAGCCTCTCAAATATGCGTCTTTGACAGCTCTGCACTACCAACGTGGATCATCTATACCCTCTCAATACTCCGGTTTTTATACAAGTTCCATTTATCGTAGGGCCTAATGCCGGCAGCACCCGATCTCAAGAAAACTATAAAATACCCGGGGAAACACAGCGGAGAAGCAGCGGTAATCATCAATAGATCGGTCCGGTAGACGATTTTTTATGCGATTGAGAGCGACGATAAATAAACGTCGTGTGGGGAGATGGCCCGATGTCACCTCCTAAGTAGCGTCTTTCCTTGGATCTGTGGTGGCACGTGCCATATGTGGGCACAGCGGCAAGCCATGCTCGCACACGAGGCCACGCGAGGGCAGGAGCGGCGAATGCGGGGCTGTTCATGCGATTAAAGATCAGAACCGTTTTTTAAGCCTTAAAGGTAGTCGCCTGTCATTCAATCGCACTCGGACGTTTCAGCCCCGACAGTTCGACGGATGCGCAGTCCGTGCACACCGGATAGCCATCGCCTCTTCCATTGAGCCGCACGCCACCCGGGCGGCCGCACTGAGCGACTTAGCGACTTTCATTCTCGGCGAGCGTGGCACGCGTGGGCACGGGCGATGCACGGCCGCGCACCGAACAAAAAAAATCGACAGGTTTTACTTACAGTTCACTATGGCGGCGCCCAATCGTATAAATTGTTACGGTTCTGATATCGCTGCCAGGCCGTCCTCACGATAAAAAAATCGTTGCAGTGTGGGTTGTTCGTCCATCTCTGCGATACGAGTGTCACGAGTTCGTGGGGTCCGTTCTCTGATGAGAATCGGCTCAACCTGCTGCTTGATGCAATCCGATTAAGCGAGAAATCTTTGAGCGGAGTGTGGTTTCCCGTCTAAACATGCGACAAATGGCAGTGATTTCACGTGTCGTCATCGGAAGAATATGCTTTTCTCGTTGTCCGAAGTTAGTTATATTGATTGAAAGGTGCAATTATTGCGAGGGACCGAAAGGACTGGCTATGGTTCGTCATCTAGAAATCGCGTGACAGCATTTCCAGCGTAACGTTCGGTTAGCTTCCGAAAGGTAAAAATTGTTTTAGTGTATACATCGCTAGAACATATCGTGAAAGATCGATGCCACTTGAGCGTAGGCCAAAATGTCTATACGACACGGGGAAGGGTGTCACGTTTGTCACCAGAACATTACCGTCGCTCCATTTACTTGCAATCATCGCCGGTTGTAACTTAAGCCCTCCAAAGAAAATCGCAGACTGTTCCCGAAGAAGGCTAGAAATACAATTGTGATTCACTGACCGGAACAATATAGATGGCGTGAGGACTAAGAAATCCTGCACCTTGTGCTTTTCCCGGTCAACATCCAACTATACAACGCCCGGGCTGCGGAGACGTGCATGCTGCACTGGTGCACGGTTCCCTGCAGTACCCGCTCTCGTTCAGTTCGCACGTCATTACATAGGTGGCGAGATAGTAGAAGCGGACCCGTGGAGGTTTTTCATCCTCCATTGAAAATTGAACTCGCGCCGTCCGCAAGCGAACCGTGACGCATTTTGGCTACACTGCGGGAAACCTGGCTCCGTGACCGTGGCGCCCAATGGAATTCGCTCTAAGACAGACACGTACGCATCAAGTTACGCTGTATGGGAACTTGACCGAAAGATCCTCTAGGTAGACACGTGGTGGCAGGTGGAAGTCGTGCAGGCTCCCTGGTGGGTGCTTCTAATGCCCCAGGAGTCCGATTTCGGTCACCGTGAGAGCGAGAGCGAGATGTAGTTTGCCTCTCGCGGAGCAAGCGAAGATAGCGTTTCTAGACGGTTCTTCTGCTAACGCGAGCGAAGAACGCGGTTCGTCTGCTACGGAGCGTCAGTCGCACACGAAATAAAGTCAAAAAACACCCTATTCCGCCTACCCATAAACCGAAAAAAAAAAAGGTTTGTAGGCTGCTGCGAACCGAGACTCGTAACGAAGGGAGATTGGACGCTGCAGGATGAAATTGTGATGGTCTGCTATTTCCCGTTGGAAGCCATTGCCAACGTACGTTCCCACTGCAAACCTTTAGCTGTTCTGCTGCCATGCATAAACTAACATTGGCCGGCTTTTAAAGGAGTACTAAAAACAAGCACATCAGAGGCCGCGGTACCGTTTTCGCTGTTCGTGTGTATAGGTGAGACGTTCTTACCAAAATATTACCCGATCGTGAAGTTGCGAGCGGTATCGGCAGCCGAAAACACTCGCTCTAACCTTGATCAAAATCGGACCCCAAGAAAGAAAAACAAGTTATAGTTAGTATGCCAGATTTCGTCCAGAGGCAATGATGGTTATGGCATAGGATTTCTTGAAATGGACACTTAAGGGGCTCTACATTTGTGAAACAGAAAGTTGGAGCCGGAAGTTGGCGGAGGGCGCCGAATGGATTTCGGCGTCAAAAGCGCGGCGTTATCGACGTAAGAGTCCAATCGCCGCGTTCCGTAACTTCGGCCCCAACAATGCCTTTCACGAGTCTACAGTCCCTGTTCTCCGGACGCCTTGGACATTCAGCGCACGTTGTGCTATACTTTGTTTCATCGTAAGTCCGAGCACAGTCGAAGGCTACAACGCAGAAATACCAACAAACACTTTAAAGGCGCAAGTCACTCGGCATTCACTGCTTCAGGACACACGGCATTCCCTGCGCTTTCGACGCTGTTTCACTGCAGCAATCGGCTCGTAGCGCCCGGTCCGCTAGAGCTTATTGCGAAACGAAGTGTGAGAGACGGCGAGTTGCAAGACGCGAAAGTATGCAGGCGAGCTGGATCATAATGGAAACCCTGAGAGAGGGAGAAATAAAATTCCGTACAAGACGCCACCAAATTTCAAACGCAGCTCGGTTTATTCGCGACAGAACAACAATATATAGCCGTCCACACGAACAGAAAGCAGGAAAAGGAAACGAAATGCCGCCACAAAGTTTTGACAGAAATCAGCCAGAGAGACTGACCACCAACTTAGACCCCGCACCGAAGGCCGTTACCTCCCCCCCCCCTCGCCATTCTCCACTAAGTCAGCCGAAATAATAATAGATTATTATTCGTGAACTTACACGAAGGAGACACGTGGAATCTTAATGCAGGTCAAAACATTAACGTTGAGCCCGAAATTTTCGACATGTATGAAGGAAGGTTAATTTTTCTTCTCTTGTTTTTAACACTACCACCTCTCAAAAGTTTGCAAACATTGCATTCCCACATTCGTGTTCTCGTACACTCTTTATAACATATGGATGCGCTGAACAACGTATTGGTAGGTCAGGTGTGGATCCAGATCGCCATGCCGAACCGCTCCATCTTGCACTTCCAGATGGCTTGAAAGCCAAGTAGCATTTCGAGGTCATACGGGAAGAATTCCTCCTCAACTGATAGAAATCTAATTTTGTGGGCACTCTCTGGAAAATTTTCATTTCGTGATTTTATGTCGATACCGGAACAGTATGACATTCGAACTGTCAATAAGCGCATGCCCTTCCTTTTCTATTTTCTGCACAAAGTTACACAAAGTAGCGGTTTGCAGCTATATAAAAAGTTTTGATCGCCCCATGAGTTAGCTTATTGGAAGCGCCAAACTGCGTTTCTTTTCGTACTATCAATATATCTACAAAGAGTGGCATACTGAGATAAAAAAACGAGTTTTCGACAATATCTTGTGACTGAAAAAGAACCAACATTGATTTCAGGAAAAGAAAATAGTAAGGTCAACCAGCGCTTGATAAAATAGTATAGGATGGAATAGACAAAATGGCTCAAACACTCCCTCTAATATATAATATACTTTATCAAGTCACCGATCCTCCTTTCCCCGACCTTAAAGGGGTATTCACGCAGGGGATGGATTTCGGAGAAGGATACGTGTGCCGTCAGTATTCGGCAGAACCAACTGGATTTCCTCCCCGACTTTAGCGTTCACACGAACGGCGGGTAGCCGAGAGGAGTGTATCAGACGCACTTATTAGTCGCATTCTCTACAACAGGGCTCGGTGCGCGCTGACGAGAGTAGAAAAAAGGAGGTGTACATGAAACCGCGGTAGGCGAGTAGGGCAGCAGCGCTGTTAGGTGCAGAAGACGAACTGGTTCCTGCTAAAAGAAAAATGCTTCTTGAATGGATGGATGCAACAAAAAAATTACACCATCTTCCCGAGGGGAACCATGGGGTGATGCGGAGCATCGTGTTGGTTCCGAGGAAAGAGTCAGGTGCGTGCTGACGTCGAGAGGTGGCGCCACCGACTGCCCTAGCGTTACCCCCTACGCTAGCCTTCGTCGCGGCTCGCGGCAGAGAAACTTGGAACGCTCGCCGCTCGCCGTTTATTTTTGTTCACACTTGAAGGAGAGGAGACTAGAGGAGGAGAGTTGCGCGTGCGCGCGCGGTGTGAGTAGAAGCGAACGCACGCGCAGTGCACGCAGCTGGTAGAAGAGAGAGCGGAGAGAGTAACGCGCAGCTGTTGGAGAGAGCGAAGGAGGAGAGTTGCGCGTGCGTCGTGTGAGTGCGGACTACAAGGCCGCGGGACATAGACCCGAGCAAGAGATGCTCCGCATCTAAAACGACGTGGAATCAAAAATCAGGTCTATGAGGAGCGACTTGAGGACGGCATTGACGAATATCGAAGACTCCTTCGGGTGCCTCGAACGACATGCGAAACAGCAGCGCATGCCTACAACTTAGGCGATTCCTACACTCTAAGAAATGCTTGCGCGTCTACTTACCCGCGAAACACTTAAAGAGCCAATCTCTGCGATCTAGGAAATCAGCTCAGCGTATGATGAGGTGGAACATCCGCTTAGACCGAAAAATGAAGTCTGCGCTGTAGCATTACGCAATGCAAAGCGTCATGCTTGCAATGCGTAATGCCAGAGCGCAGACTTCATTTTTGATGTCTAAGCGGATGTTCTGTCTCATTATTCGCTGAGCTGATTTCGTAGATTGCAGAGATTGGCTCTTCGTGTGTTTTGCGGGCAAGTAGACGCGCAGGCATTTCTTACAGTATATGCCACCACCGGTATTTCGTTGAACAACATCTAGAAAGTTGCCTGACACGTGCCAAGGAACGGACTGTTTGTGCAGCCCGAGCAAAACGCTTTCCCGCCCCCGGGATGTATCCGTCAGCGTGGTTCAGCAATGCTACACCTTCGTTTGTTTTTATACATAATAGAAGAAGACTCAAAAATAATTATCTACCAGCGTCAAATTCTACTCAGGCACTCCTGCGTTCTCAAAGTTCATAGACGTTTAACAAAAGCAGAAAGGCGAGCAGAAAACAAAAACTGCAACATTAGGTTTAATTATAAAGCTACTTGAGACGAGTTTATGCAAATTTATTCTATTGATTTGCTCTATTTATAACGCTGCATATAAGTTATAACATTATAACGCTACACAGGACGAGTTTATGCAAATTTATTCTATTGATTTGCTCTATTTATAACGCTGCATATAAGTTATATCATTAAAACGCTACATAAGACGAGTTTATGCAAATTTATTATATTGATTTGCGAGACAAACATGCCAAAAGAAATGCTCACCTGTAATTCAGTGGACTTCCTTTTTTCGTAACAACTTTAAGTTGAAACAGAATTCATTAATCCTAATCGCGACCGGTGTTTCAAAGAGTGCAAATAAAAGCAAGAAACTAAAAGCTGCTTAATTCTTCGCGGCAAAGGCGCCTCCGGATAAATCGTTTTTCGCTGATTAATTGACTGGTAGGCACTGAACAATTAGGAAGAGCTGATTTATTGAGGCAAGGGCAGCCAGTAACTTATTAAGAGTGCAATCAATGCCGAGGAACAACAAAATATAGCTACTCCAGAGGAAATTATGTCAGTAGATTGAGCCAGGAAGAATGCCGTTCCTAAATTGCGGAGACAACTAAAGTGCTGTCACATAAACTGCAGTGCACCTTCTGCACTGATAGTAAGGAAAGCCATCGTACTCTACTTTCCTGCTTGCCAACACCCTCGCAATCAAATAATCGACCGATTTCACCAGTCAATTTGGCTACGCCACCGCTGCCCCAATGCCTCGAGGGAACTTAATCTTTTTGTACGTGCCCCAACCTCGCTGGAGCTCTGCGCGTACAGAGCACGCACAGAGCTCCAGCGAGATTGGGGCTGCCTGCTTCTTGTGAGCTAAAGTTATGGCGTCTTCCCGCATGCGCCGATCGCTCGGTGAGATCGCTTTATTCTTTTTCCCTCCGCTTACAGGTCAGTTGGCGCACGCCGCGTGACCAAATATTTTTTTTCCAACGACACCACACGATGCTGACATTAGTTAGACACAGCCAATCAACATCCGTTGTTTATTTTGTTATTTCTGTTGAGCGCCACGTTGTGAAACGTCTGAATCCTGTTGATACACGTCTCCTGTCACTGATCGAACACAGAAGCCCTGTTCGTCGGCAGCCAAACGCCGATGCGGCACTCGCGTCACCTTTGTAACCCGCGCTTGCTCTTCGAACCCCTTGGAACATTCGACCACCCACCTCGTTCTTTAGGATGAGCTGCAGGATTACGCTCAAAACCGGCGTGCATCTGCCGGGAGGGGAAACAAGAAGAGCACCGTCCCTCCCCCCATAAAGAGGAGGAACCGGCGTTTAAAAAAAAAGTACGCGTCTTTTTTATTTTCTTTTTGTGCACAGGGTTTTTACGCAGAACCGCAGAACCGTTTCCCGAGTAATGGGAACCGCGTCCATGGTCACCGAAAACTTAACAAACGGAGGGAGTGGCTTATTATGTTTGTTGCTTCGTAATTCGTTATTCGGCCTTCTTATCGGCTAATGGCGTAACTTCATTGGCTGCCGAGTGGCGATGAAATGCTCGGAATTCGCCACGCCCTGCGTTTTTGAAGCTAGCGGGAGGACTATATACGGAAGTAGAATGTGACGTCATGACCACTGAAATAAATTATCGATGAAGCTTTGGAGTAATATCCGCGCGATCTGACTGCTACACTTGCTACGGCGGGAAGCGTGAACTATACATGGTGTCCCAGATAACTTGCACCAATCTTTACAACAAAAACAAACAAAAAAATGGAGCACTCTGCGAGAGTGAAACCAACTGTATGCTCTTTTGATGTTTGGAAAAGTGCGGAATTTTTTTATTGCTCCAAGTTAATTAGTTAACTAAGACTAATACGCTTTTTTTAATTATTCCTTTAAGAGCCCATGTGTGAATTAGAAAGTTGTAGATGGCATTAAGAAACAGCCAATTGAGGTGTTTCCTGCGCGATACACTTTGCGCGCTTCTTTTTATTTTACCATAAAAAGAAGCCCGTGAAATATGGAGAGAAAAAACTTTCAGCCTTTCCACTCTGGTGAAGAAAGAAGACCAGCAAAGCTGTACTATGGTGGGAATGAAGGAATGGCCGGCCGCAAGTCGGCAAGCCAGAGTGGAAAGGCTGGAAAGGTTGCCGCCATCTATGAGCGACGGCGGCAACCAACCAACCGGCAAGCCGGTTTTCTGGTTGCCGCCGTCATTGATAGATGGCGGTAGCTGTCCAGAGTTTTGTGTCATCATTTGTTTGCTGACGGAGACGATACTGCGGAAACTAGCCATTAACAGCTTCGATGTAAAAACACGTGACAACGGAGTCCAGAGACGTTTATGTAGAGTTTGGTCATTAATTGGTAAGAATAGGGCAAAAATAAGGGCACCTCATTGGCTCAAATTGTTTCAGTGACCTTGGGCGCGATGATTAACAGCTCTTCTGGCCAACCACTAGCCACATTTGTTTCCCGATCGAGGCAATGAGCTTAAACCCTCCAATCACAATTTCTAGATAAGGAGGTATTCAAGTATTTCATTTCAGCACGCTGGAGTTGAAATTTTAACTCTTCTTAACTGAAAGGGCAACGCACGAGGCGTGGTCGTCACGGCGACATGCAGAACACACTCAAACTTCCCACTCGCGACCGCGGCCACGACGAAGTGAGTGGTGAAAATACGGAATCGGCTCCGGGACAGTTTTAACCCAAACCCCGAACACGCACCTCACATTCGCAGTGTCGCCTCTTGTTTCAGTTAACTTTTTCGTCAGTGTCACCTTCCCTGGTTCAGTAAACGCACTCATGCACCTTGAAACTCCCCTTCCACCAATCTCTATCAGTTATACATTCATTTACTTTCAGCATCATACAGAAAACAAAAAAAAAGCCTACGCCGCGTTACGCGAATCCTTAAAGGTCATCTCAGCATATTCTTACTTCGCAACTTTATCACGGGGGAATATGCGGCGCTGGCGGCGCCGCCGCTGTCGCCGCTCCACCCCGGCTGCCGCCGGCTCCTCCCATTGGCCAGACTCCCTCTATGCACGGCTCTGTTATAGTCGACAGAACGCGAAGAAAAAAAATAGTAACGCGACCCCCAGAAAAACGCAGAAAAACGATGTCACTGGAGCACCACGTAAGCCCCCGGTTGATGCTGTGCAAATAGCTACTCGCGTGCCGGAGAGCACGCCAGTGATAAGGTGGGCTTCGTTCCTTCAGAGCACGTCTGAAAGCGCTGCAAGCGGCGGACGCGCAAGCGCATTGTCACGTAATCTTTTTTTTTTATATTTCGCAAGCTTTCTTTTTAGGCTAATAAAAAGAAGTGCGTAAAGTGTATAGTGTAGGAAGCACCTTAATTGGGCGTCTAGCAATGAGCTCTACAACTTTCCAATTCACGCTTCGGCTTTTAAACGAATAATTAAAAATCAAATAATTAGTCGCAATAACTCAATTAACTAGGCGAAATAAAAAATTGTGAACTTTCGCGTAACGCTTCTTAACAACACAAAGTTGGTTTCACCATCGCAGAGTGCTCCGTTTTTCTTTGTAAAGTTTGGTACAAGTTATTTGGGACACCCTCTATATACACCCTCTTCCGTGGCCTTCGAGATTCTTAGTGTGCTCTGGCCATTCCATTGGTCGGCAGACGCTGTCTGAGAGAAGAAGAAAAAACGTTCAGCCTTTCCACTCTCGTGAAGAAGGAAGACCAGCGGAGCTGTACTCGATACACTGTGTGCTTCTTCGTCGTCGTATGTTTTTCGCGCTGTTTCCTACGATGAATTCCCACCAACGCGCCCAGCTATCCATTGTTCTATTATAGCTGGAAAGGTTGCCGCCATCTACGAGCGACGGCGGAAACCATACTGGTTGTGTGCTTGCCGCCGTCGCTTATAGATGGCGGTAGCTGTCCAGGTAGGTTTGTGTCGACATACACGGACACGATCCTGGGGAACCTAGCCCATAACAACTCCGCTGTAAAATGGCTCTGGCGGCTGTTCTCGCCGCTGGGACGCTACAGGTACAGGGCTGTAGAAATCAACACCATCGGACTTAAAAAATGCGCTCATTCGTCCAAATTGCGGTATATATAGTGCACGTGCACAAAAAATTTCGTGCTCGTGTATGGAAAAAGGGGGCTTTTAAGGAAGAGAGCTTGTGCCCTTAGTCTGCCCAAGTTTGATATCGTTAGTGTGGGTGATTGTTTTGTCTTCAGCTCCTGCACTGTAAACAAAGTCCGTGAGTTCACTTTCCTGCCAATACCGGAGACCACCAATCATGGCGAACAATGGAAGGATCCCACCGAATGACTAGAGCTCGAAACACGATTAGTCCAAAAAGTGCGATGCGCTCAGGTACAATGACCATGACGTTTCACTTTCTCCTTGTTCCAGTGCACATCGCATTTTACACATCTAATGATATTCTGAGCTTTGCCATTTGCTGGGACCCTTCTATTCTTATTGTGATTGGCTCTTTCTGTTTTCTGCAGCAAAGCGGGCACACAAACTTTTTTCTTCTTTAGTTCGTGCGATGCCGAGGAATCACATGGCTCACGGGAAGCCACGAATAAACAAAAAGCGTGTGTCCACACCACTTAAGGCTGCACTAAAACCCAACAAAACATTTCCACGCATACAATGAATAAAACAATAAATGCGTCTTTCACGGTGCATGCATAAGTGTCCCAGAAAGATCTTCGTCCCAACCAATTTATAATGCGGCGATTTTTGAACGGCCACCGTTGTCTAAGCCTAAATTTACACGCAAGTTTCTCAACAAACATATTTTTTCTAAACAGATTGTTTTTTGTGTGTGTGTGTGTGTCCTAAATGAAGTTTGGCGACAAACGTTATTTGTCGCCAAACTAAATACTTTGGTTAAGCTTTGTTTTCAGCAGTGTTTCCACGACTTGTGTCTTCGCTACCAGGAGCTGCGCATTTATTTATACGTTACCAAAAAACGGCTCCACATATTGTGATATCTCAGTGCTATGGGTATACGAAACACTGTCAGTCTTCGTGCCACAACACTAAACACTCTGCGACACGTAGCATGCAAAGCCTCCGTAGCTTGCGTGTCGATGCGAGCTGTCTACGTTCGCCCACCTATACTCATTTAGGTAGATATATTCACGCTTCTTGCTTCGGGATTCGTTGGTCGGTGCACTTATCGGTCGACGGCAACGGCGTAACTGGCGCGCGTTGCATTATGAGACGTCACAGACCTATATAGGCCAATTCAATTCCCCGCTAAATTTAGAGAAGAAACTGGATCGATGTGTTGGTCTGGGATGTCTCAAAATGCAGCATCAGGCATTCAGTTTCCCCGCTAAACTTAGTGGTAAGATGGACGTCACATGACCTCAACAGCAATTCTGTTTCCCGATTAATTTAGGGGAAATTCCATTGGTGTTGAGGTCACGTGAAGTCAATTTTACCACTAAATCTAGCTGGGAAACTGAATTTGTTCATAGACGACGTGACACGAACTCATGTGACGCCATTTTTCCTGCTAAATTTAGCTTTCGAAACTGAATTGGTGTTGAGGTCACGTGGTGTCAATTTCTCAGCTATATTTAGCGGGGAAACTGTGACGTCATGCGACTTCACAGGCCTACGGCTCCACGAGACGCGGCTTCACGAACACCGGAGCAACTAGCCAAAAACGTTTCACTTGGAAACAAACACCGCGCGCGCTGCATTATGGGGCTCCCACCGTACGCTCCACGTCCTCCCTGGCCTACCCTCAAAACAAAACAAAAATGCATGATATATATATAGAGAGAGAGAAAGAGAGAAAGAGAGAGCTGCGGTCTAGTTTCGCATTACTGAGAAGCGTAAACGTCTGTAATTCTTTAGGTCGCGTTTTAATGGTGCCTTATGACGCTCACTCACCTTC
>JAZHYW010027877.1:0-10901 GCA_037355805.1 Ixodes ricinus
AGCCACCAGGATGCCCTTTCCCCGGACACGGGAAAGCCACGCACAGCCAGACGTGGGCAGGCGAACCCGCATCGCTCGGGGTCCGTGGTGACGCCACTCACCAAACACCCGCTTTCACAGGTGTGCCTGCAAGGGCATATGTGACGATTAACATGCAAAAAGGGTTATTTCCAGTGCACCCGGTTGCCGTTTGAGGTGTCGTCGGCCCCGGAAATTTTTAAAAGAGTGATGGACAGTCTGCTACAAGACTGCCAAGGGACAGTGGTATATTTTGATGATATCCTAGTGACTGGCAAGAACGACAGGGAACACTACAGAAACCTGGAGACAGTGCTCGAGAGGCTACACAGTGCTGGGTTGAAGTTGAAACTCAAAAAATGCACTTTTCTCGCAGACAGTGTCGAGTATTTGGGCCATGTCATTGATGCATCGGGTCTTCATCCAGCACCTGGTAAGGTTGAAGCAGTCGTCAGGGCCGGAGCCAACAGGCGTGAAGGAGTTGCAGAGCTATCTGGGCTTGCTGAACTTCTACCGGCGATTCCTGCCAAACTTGTCATCGGTGCTCCAACCACTCCACGTGCTGCTCAAGAAGGCTTGAAAGGTCGGCGTAACAAGGTCGAATACACCACAAGTGTTATACGTGCAAACCACGAGAAACATTGTTAGAGAACAAGAAAGCAATGCACAAGCCCTAGCACGCATGCACAAAAAACACATTACTTGCGAAACTGGAACGGAATTAACACAACACCATTTTTACAGAAAATGCAAACAATCGCCGATGTCGTGTTTGCGCTGACGGTGCGGCTTGTCGGTCGTAGGAACAGCGCCGTCGCTTTCGAATAGCCAACAAGATCCGATCCTACATGAAGAAGTCGAAAGCGCCATCTGCGCCTTCGTGACTCTACGCCGTCACTCTGGCCGATGTATTTTTCTCCTAGCCGAGCTAAACCATTTGGCGCAGTCAAGCCAAGACGCCTTGAAGTTTACTTTCCGGCCGCTAACAGCGCTGGATGAGCGCTCCCCTCCCCCACTCCCACGTATCCCCTCCAACCAGGGGCAGATTTAGAGGGGGGTCCGGATGTCCTGACCCCCTCTTGATTTGTGCATGTGTAAAATTTAGGGCGTAAAACGAAGGAGAGGGGGAGGGGGTTCCTTACATATGGTACGCTGACCAACACCTGACCCCCCCCTCAGGAAATTCCTGCATCCGCCCCTGCCTCCAACCAACACCTTCTAGAAGAGAAGGCCAGAGCGCTCCGAATGGTTACGTCACAATGGCGGAGGAAGGAAGTCCATAGCGCAACTACGTGAGAAAAATTTTGCGGAATCGACCGCATCGACGTGAAAAAACGTTTCTTCTCGAGTGGCGCGGGGTGTCCGCATCGACGTGAAAAAAACGTTTCTTCTCGAGTGGCGCGGGGTGTTCGTGAGCGTTTATCTGACATTATTATATGTTTTAAAAGCGCAGTATAGTACAATTTATTATATATATAATATAAACATAATATACAACGTGCTATCAAGGTTGAAAGTACTAATTTTTTGTTTATGATTATCCCCGTAACTGCGGGACTACGTGCAATCCCGCAGATCCCCACACTTTTCGAATGAACCGGTTCGCTGCGACGTTTTCTTCCCCCTCTGGTACATTTACGTTGCGTGTGAGCTGCTGACTGTCTAATAGGGACCCTGAGACTTTGAGAAGGGAAGGGAACCGAAAAAAAATCCAGTCATCGCTGCAGGGAGCGCACAAGAGCATGAGACGGGTCGACGACGTTAAGCTGGTTAAGCCTCCGACACTGCTGCCGCCCGCTGCTATCGTGTGTGTGTGTGTTTGGTTCTTTTGATCCTTCCTGTGGTTTCTTGATCGTTACGGCAGTCTCGGGTAGTTCTTTTTTGTGTTCGCTTGATACTACGCCATTTTCGTGGATTCGCGGAACAAGTCCTGCAACGGTTTGAGTGACATATGTGGCAACCAGCCAACGATGACACTGGTCGATTATCGATAGACCTCTCATTCGACAGAGAGAGACCTAAGGTATGTGTTCAAATGTTTTCGCCACGGCTATTGTGGGACCTGTGGATACGATCGACCGGTGAGTAACAACTTATTTACGGGCTTTCCTGGTCATGTGGGACGCGAGTAAAGGGCTGCAGTCGGGATGTTTTTTCGTTTTTGTTTTTCATGACAGAATTGCATCTTGTTAGTCGTTATCAGTGTGCGGTTGCGTCGACATTTGTAAATATCCGTGGTAATATTCTAGTTTTCACTGGAAGGTGAATAACAGGTTTCTGTGATTATACAGAGTGCATTGTTTGTGGTTATGTGTTTATTTATACAAATGCTATTTTATTGTCTTTACCGCTTTTATACTAGAATCTTAACTGTATTTAAGGTAATAGTATTATTATATACAAAATAAGATATTTTGTTCTAAGGCAGCTCGAGCCCATAGGGAGAAGTAAATTAGTTGACTGGAAATAGTAAGTTTGGTACCCCTGCCACACGGAAAAGTTAATATATTTTCATTAAATGATATGGGACTTAATCAGCTCGAGGTCTTGAGTGATTATACGAGTGTCGCAAGCTGATTTGTCGACCCCATAATGTCATTCGATCGAAATTACATTACTTTTGCCATGTGGCCGGGGTATGATGCAAGAAGTCAGTCACTGCACGCGATAACATCGCTTACATGATCGTAAGTGACACTTGTCTAGCCCTGTCCACGTTGACTACGTCTACCTGATTTTTAACTGTGATCTGTTTTGTTCTGTGCAATCACTGCGTGTCTCACCATTTTGTCGAAGTATTTCTGTGTAAAATATGCATTCCTACAGCAATTATTGCGCGACTCAATGTTTTCTCTTATATGCCTACCCCGTACCATTTCATCCCGATTATTTAGCGGTGTAATATTTTGCCCGTGTAATAAAATATTTTCGAGACCTGTTGCTATGCACAGCTTTCATTTTAGCTAATAAGACACGCGTATGTGACGAAAATCGCGTTACGACGGTCAATCCACGTGCATTGCCTTCGCTTCGCTGCGCGTCCTCGATGGCCTTCCTTCGCGACGTCACGAGAAGAGCGGTACGGCCTTGTCTTCTAGGAGGTGTTGGCCCATTCCCCCTTCCTCTCTACCATAATGACCGCAGCCTTCTTAGCATAAGGAGAAGCCCACTCCACCCACCAAAAGCTCTCCATGTTATCGCTGCAATCAGCGTGAGACTCCCTCCCTCTCCCCCTCATTAAAGAGGGTCCCCTTTTTGAAGGCGGGTCACGGGCCAGATTCGAAAGTTCACCCCTTCAGACTGCAACTCATTGCCTGCACCAAACCGCTTTTGAGGCTTCCTTCGTCATGATAGCACAAGGGCAAATGGGCTTCGACTAAGACATCAAATAAGGTTTAAATCTTCTTTCTTCTGGGCCCCTCATTGCAGGAGCGTAAAAGAACTCATTGTTGACACTTATGATTTTTCACTTTTTTAATGCTTAATTGATGGCTAGGTCAGCTCCTAAGTATGGTGAAAGGCTCCATAAAGCAATTCTTTCCCGTGTTTCTGTGAGCAATGCTCCAACCATGCGGCAGTGTCTGTTTCTCCCAGTCATGTTTAAACTTTGCAGATGTCATGACAGAACTTGTTCTTCCGTCTATCCAAGGGTGTTATAGAGCCCTCTTCTTACTTAGAGGAAGATCTAATGAAGCAAGCGGCAGAGGCGATCATCATTTATATCCGCTGTTGGTTTTGTGTGCATAACAACAAAACATTTTTTAATGTCTGTAGGTATATAATAATGTCGAAAAAAAAGAGCTGAGAGAATCCTGAGAAAGTAAATAAAAGTGCCAAATTCACATACATTGGCATGATGCAGGTTAAACGATAATTTCAAAATGAAATTCCGAGTAAGGCGAGCAAACATTGAAGTGATAGATTTAAGCATTTATAGGCATATGCCTAAACTTACGTGCCCTGATTCGTTATATTCAGTAAGGACTAATGTTCTTGAAATGTTGGGATAGGTCACCTCAGTCCCCGTATTATGTGGTAAACCTGGAGGTGAGCCAGTTATTGGCAATTTCCATGAGGCGTTTTCTAACCTATTTTCACAGCTTTCCGTTTACACCGCCAAATGCTGTGAATATTTGCTTAGCTCATGTAAACTGTCGAACGAACCCACCCTGACAGTTCTGTGTACCCACCCTAACAGTTTTGTGTCCTAGCCACGAGGTGACATTAATTTAACAAGTCGCCATTACTCCATTCACCCCTACGCTGACTGGGCCGTAGAAGCTGCATGCTCATTTGTCCAGTCAACTGTCAATTTTAAACCACTTGATCAACCCCCTCACCCCCTGCAAACTCGTGTACAGAGTGAAGTCAAGCTATCAGAGACAGGCCTTTGATAGGTTCGGCAAAAGGCACTCAGTTTAGGGTGAATGTAGTGGAGCCCAGAGCAGGCTAGCTGTGCCGATTTCGAAACAAAGTTGTCATTTGGAAGGTGGACAGATTTAAGGTAGCAAATATTTTGGCTGACCTATTTTGGGTTGAGAGACCAATAAGATCCTTGCTAATTGTTCTCAGTCGCACCTTAATAAGTACAATATTGCAACAAATTAACATATGATTGTGATGTGTCTTTTCTAGGGCTACAGTGAAACCCGATTATGTTGAACCCGGTTAATTCAAACTATCTCTTGTATCGAACTATTTGTGAACAGAGTAGTAGCTGCAATAAAAATGCATAGCGAAAAATGTGGTTACATTGAACGAAAATTGCAGCGTCTCCCAATAGATCAAACTTCTCTCCAAGTTGGTTTTCCCCCCAATGCAGGCAAAACGTTGGGGGCAAGCCAGCTTGCACAGAAAGCTGCCTTTTTTTTACTTTTGGGCAACCGCTTTAACCGCCTGGGAGAAGAAAAAATCTCTTTTGTGCAGGAAGCAAGGAGACGGTGAGCCGCTGATACCTTGAAAAACGAAGAAGCGGCTACTGAATAGCCAAATGGAGCGTCCCTCATGACCTACATACGCTCCTTCGAGAGTAAACGTTTCTAGATGTGGCGTGCTTGTTCGTTGTCAAATTCCTTAAAACTTTTATATAAAATTACTCGCTATACCCTTTTTCACCTCAAAAAACAGTAAGCTTTGCGCATTGTTCATACGCCGCGCGAAATAGTTCTCGCAAGATTTTGTTGTCGGAGGCACAGGCGATGCTTTTGGTGTTTGAAACGTGTACTCCTTGATAAGATAACGTGTCTCCACTCCAAAATGCTACTAAATACATCTTAAATCTCCACCTAAAGTTGAAAATTAGTAATCATCCGCGAGAAGCCGGACTTTTTTCACTATGGTTCTTGAGGTGAAAACAGGTATAGATCAAACTGGTAGACGGGTTTTCCAAGTTCGATATAAACGGGTTTGACTTAAAAGTGGTGCATATGGATAATTTCCATGTTCTTTTAATTTCCAGATGCCTTCGACATGTACATCGGGCAAGCACCCTTGGATCCGTCACCTAGGAAACGGAAGGGTCTCATGAACAAGTATATTGCGGAGCAACTTCAAGATATCGACAGGAAGCAGCTGTTTTAAGCTACTTGTGGGAACTAACTTGGTTTTCATGTTGATGCGATGACGGTGCTGGGTTTTGTCATGCGTGTAATATATCTGTTTCGTCAACTGTACCTGCTTTCGAGTCCTTGTTTTAGTTCCTTTGCATGTTCTCTTCAGGAAAGGTGTCAGGATTTCATTTCAGTGGAGAGCCTTGGAATACGAAAAGTTGACAGGGGGTTGCCAGCTCACCTTTTTCTGAACAAGAATTGTACGGGTGGACCTGCATCACGGGTGAACCTGCATAATGGGTCGACCCATATCTGGCCGGGTGCTCCTGTTTGAAACCCAATCAACATATAGGACGACCTGTTTGCAGACGGGCCCCGTATGTCCATAACTTCGTATGAACCTGTATGAAAATTATATGGTTTTTTTCAGTAGGGACACAGGGCATGAAACGGGCAACGAGCAACTATGGGCACACAAAATAAATAAAGAAAAAGAACAAACACAGCCCGGAACACAAGGGAGACGTTTGGTTTCGTTTTCAGA
Source organism: Ixodes ricinus (assembly GCA_037355805.1). Classification (NCBI taxonomy): domain Eukaryota; kingdom Metazoa; phylum Arthropoda; class Arachnida; order Ixodida; family Ixodidae; genus Ixodes; species Ixodes ricinus. Next base: position 6,112 of record JAZHYW010027877.1, read on the forward strand.
TGTCGGACTCTGAAATGCCTCATAAAGAGGCATTCCAGCCCTTAGCAGCATCTCCAGTTCCGTTGCTGTCAGGTCACTGCACGGGAGCCATAACTCGCTCGCAAGGGTGGCATTGTCGTCCACGTTGACAGGTCCCAAGAAACGACTGCGCCACCGTGCTGCTATAGCCTTCCGCAGTGGCCACTCTCAATCTCCTAGATGCTACTGATACCGACTATTCACACTTGACGTTACTCCCTACCTCACCTCCGTTTTCAAAGGCCCAGAAATGAGAATGGATAGTTCAGTTTCAATTTCTTCAGTTATTTTGTGGGCACAGAAATATGCGTCACAAATGTCTCTAAAGAATTGAGCAGTGTGCTAAATTCCCAAGCCTCAAAACACCATTTAAAAAAATTAATTCAAATCGTTTTTACTGTTTCTTTAACTTTGACGAGACCTTTTTGCATATGCGTGTTCCAGATCTTCTAACCGCTGTTTCATCTCTCTTGATCAGGTCAAAGCCTTCGACAACGTTGAGCACGATTAGCTCTACTGTGTCTTAGCTAGGTTCAGATTTTCTAGTCTGTTTATAAGTTTGTTAGAAAGTTTGTATTCAAATATGTCCACTGAGCTTTGAGTAAACGGCAACCTGACAGCGGCTTTCCCGTAACGAGAGGAGTGCATCAGGGCTGCCCATTATCGCCACTGCTTTTTGTACTGCGCATGGATACTTTTTTATGCAGAATTCACACAAGCGAAAGTGTTTGGAATTTTCCAGTTCCAGGGCAAGGTACTGCTTGTTTCAGCTTATGCTGATGATGTTTTCCTATTTTTGTGGGATGGTGACAGTTTTCTGGCAGTAGACAGTATCTTTTCGATTATTATTAGTCCGTTTCAGATGCGCTGGTAAATGAACTACTAACAAGGTTTACTGCAGTTGAACGCGGTCTTGATTCAGTTTCATTGCCAGCGCCTCAGAATTTAACCGGTCTTAATGGTCACGCTCAAGAAAACAAAGTTTTATATATTAGAGCAAGGTCACAAAAAGAACAGCTTGTCTGACACTATCAAGACAAAATATGACATTATTTTTGTAAATATGGGGCAACACATACATATAGAATTTGCTTCTTCAGACAAGGTCACAGCAAGGGTTAGGTGTGCAAGAACATGGAGAGTATGAGCCTTTAATTCACGACTACACAACCATGCCACATAAAGACCCAGTACTATGTGAAGAACGGATAATGAATTCGAAAATTTTGGTGCCAAGACAATGAATGACGGGTAACTGGTGTGCCCCAGCCAAGGAAAGAAATATTCATTTAGACTACATGGGAATATTATGAGGTGCACCAAGAGCTCAGTTTCCTTGATCGTTACCAAACCTACTTCAGCTTGCTAGTAGAAATATCCGACTGTTTCTTCAAGACGAGGTATTTACATTCAAAATTACTGACAGCACAGAGGGCCTGGTGCAGTTTGTAGTGTGCCTGTACCCCACAAAAACAAACACCTCAAAAAAGAAGTTCTGTAGTAACACAACAGTAACGGGGACAAAAGCAAAACCTTAACCATAGCCTACATACGACACTCACATGACATAAAAATTTACTGTTAAAAGCACAAAATCTTGACAGGAAAGTCAAGATCAGAAACAGAAGTTAAAAAAAACAAAGACCTTCCTAGGAAACAAAAAAATCTAGGAGGCAAGAATACTTAGGATAAATATATGAAGAGTGAAAAAACCTGTTAAAATACACAATTTCATAAGAAAAAAATGCTTAACATCAAAAACGGTTCACAAGGTTGCAAAAAAAAAATTTCCCTTACACTCTAGCTAGAAGCATTCAATTGCACTCGCATTAATCACCGTCACCATCTGCGACGACCACCTCTCAACCTTTAGAAGATTAGTGGTGCCGAATGACGCGGAGGCAGCATAGTTCCTAGTAACTAGAAAGACCCTATTTGTGTCACTGCAGCTCACAGATACAAGTTGCACAAAAACGGTGTGACTAAAAGTCTTGATGAGCCGCAACATGCCAGGACTGATTTAAACCCGCCTTTGGCAGAAGCGGAAGGCAGTGTTTCCAATGGCCAAGATGTGGAAGATGATGGGGATCCTGTGAAGTCACTTGCACTCATGTTCCCTAAATGGAAGGAGGGAAGACGGCTTCCAGAGTCCACGTTGGACAAAATAGCTAATGACAAATTCTTAACTATCTCGAACTGTTTGCTGAGCATTGTGAACCACCATCAGATCTGCAACCGCAGCCAAAGCTGCAGTGGTCCCACAAGTTAGAAAACCTTTGAACTACCAGTGGCCGAAGTGGCTGCTGGAACGCATGCTTTCCATATGTGGCGAGCCAGAAACTCTCTCTAGGAACAGATGTAAATGGGAAAGCTGACACTTTTCAGCATGTTCCTTTGTGCAAAATGTTGGAGCGCATAAGGGGAAACCCCTATATGTGGAGCGACATCCACAACCAGCTTGCAGAAAATGGTTACCTCTCCAGTGTCTTTGATAGCACCACCCACCATGACCAAACATATTTTCATGGTGACCGAAAGAAAATCTGCATACAACTGTATACTGACGAGTTTGAGGTTTGCGATTCTCTAGGGAGCAAAAGAGACAAACACAAACTGATGGCTGTTTATTTTTCGATTTTAAACTTGCCCCAAAAGTTAAGATCTCGCTTTTCAGGGATACACCTTGCACTGCTGGTGAAGAATAAGTTTGTAGCTACGTATGGTCTAAAAAATATCTTTGATCCACTTGTAAAGGACGTTGCAGAGCTTGAGAAAACAGGAAACACTGTGAATGGAGAGGTGTTCTATGGCTCCATGATTGCAGTGACTGGGGACAACCTCTCCAGTCATAGGCTGGGAAGGTTTACATGCAGTTTCAACCGTGGGCAAATCTGTAGATTCTGCCTGGCCCTCCGCAATTCAATTTCGTACAAGCATCTGGAGTCAGATTTTGTGCAATGAACTTCTGCAGGACACAAACATCACATCGACATGCTGAGGTCTGGGGCATTAACTAGTTCCCTCTATGAAGTGTGAGAGCCCTGTGTCCTGATCTTCTGTGGCCTCGAGGCCACTGAGCAGTTCCCGCCAGATGTAATGCATGACATTCATGAAGGTGTCATACCGTTCATAATGAGACACGTGATCTCCCACTTGATCGTTAGTGGCTTCTTCACCCTTAAAACATTGAAGCTGTGCGTTTTGAACTTTAACTATGCCCCATGTGATGCCAAAAACAAGCCTGAGCAAATATCAATTAAGTACTTAAAGGGGAAGTCCAAGATCAGGGGGAGCGCTTCTCAGGTCTTCTGTTTCTTTAGACATTTTTCTATATATGTTGGAGAGCACGTTCCATGTGAAGATGAGGTTTGGCAACTGTACGTGTTACTCAGGAAGGTTGTCGACATTGTCATGAGCCACAAAGTCCCGATGACATATGTGCCTTACCTTCAGCGGCTCATTCATATTTTATGCCTCGATTTTCAAACGCTGTTTCCAGCTGCTTCTGTCCTATGCAAGTTGCACTTCCTAACACGTACATTCTGAAGTACGGTCCCCTTATTAACCTGTGGGCGATGCGCTTCCAGTCGAAGCACCAATACTTTAAGGAAGTTGCCCGCAAGGTTTGCTCGTACGTTGCCATTGAGACACCAGTACTTGGAAACTTACATAGCCACACCAGTGAGCAGTGAAAATATTGTGACTACAGGCTGTAGGTCCATCTTCTTTGAGCACCTGCAACAGAGATGGTCAGATCGCTCATTGTCGATTGTGGCCTAGCAAGGGAGATTATTGTATTGAAGTCCGTTGCCATCGACGGTTTTGTCTACTCGGAAGGCTGTGCACTTGTTGAAAGTGTAAGTGAAGATGATCACCCACAGTTTGCGCAAGTCTGTGAACTGTTCTGTGTGAACAGAAGAATTGTGGATCTGGCCTATGTGCTCGACGCCATTCAGTTTGATGAACACTTTCATTTGTACACTGTGTACACTACAGAAAGTGTTGTCCTCACCAACCTTCATTACTTCCAGAATGAGCCACTGTTTGTGAAGAAAAAGATAAACAAACATGTAATAAATCCTCGTCATTGTTTGTTTTGAGTGTGCAGTGCTTAGAAAGATGTAAATAGTTGTTTCTGGTGCTTCAAACACTTCAAAATGTTGTTTTGAGATGCATGTTTTACTTCTAGAGTGATACCCTTTTTGTGACAATGAAAATAAATGCATGACTAGCCTAAGTCAGGCATGGTCAGGTGGAACGGCAGAAGTGTTTATTGATTGAAAGACAGAAGGCTTAGCCTGAACTAATATCCAATATCAACTACAACGTCTGGGGCTGTTGCACATTCTTAATTTTTTTCCAGCCTGTATTTGCGCTGTCGCTAACCATGTTCCGTTTCGCAATTTTTCACATGCCCCTTCTCCTCCAGTCAAAACAGCACGAGAGCCTGCCGTGAACATACTTGGCATCATTGTGTGTCATATATCCCCGGATGATTGACCCCCCAACATGCACTAAAGCCAAGGCTAGAGCACTACCTCATAGCATCGCTAGATGGTCCCACTGCATGAACCTCGTGCAGCTTGAGTATCTACTGGCAGGGGTAGAATCGAGTGAGTTGAAAATGAACACTTAATCAAAAATATAAAACATGGAGGACAAGCACAAGACAACCACGTACGTTTCAGTACGCGCCCACAGCAAAGCTGCAAGCCCGTACCGTCTCGCCCGTCTAGCCTTCGCATTAGTGCATCTACAGGATGAGACGGAAT
>JAZHYW010027878.1:0-32383 GCA_037355805.1 Ixodes ricinus
GTGTACAAGTCTAGTTTGACCTAAAGCCCTCTGAAACCCATTAAAAACAATCCATAGATTTGAACAAATTTGCCTTTGCCCCCAAACGGTGACGATAATCCCTAGATCTAGGAAAACAAGCTCTAAGGTTGGCAGCACTCAGTAACGTGTACAAGTCTGGTTTGACCTAAAGCCCTCTGAAACCGATTAAAAGCAATCCCTAGATTTGAACAAATTTGCCTTTGCCCCCAAACGGTGACAAAAATCCCTAGATCTAGGAAAAAAACCTCTAAGATTGGCAGCACTGAGTAACGTGTATCAAGTCTGGTTTGACCTAAAGCCCTCTGAAACCCATTACAAAAACAATCCCTAGGTTTGAACATAATTTGCCTTTGCCCCCAAACAGTGACGAAAATCCCTAGATCTAGGAAAAAAATCTCTAAGGTTGGCCGCACTAAGTAACGTGTACAAATATAGTTTGACCTAAAGCCCTCTGAAATCATTAAAAAACAGTCCATAGATTTGAACAAATTTGCCTTTGCCCCGAACGGTGACGAAAATCCCTAGATCTAGGAAAAAAATCTCTAAGGTTGGCAGCACTAAGTAACATGTACAAGTCTGGTTTGACCTAAGGCCCTCTGAAACCCATTTAAACAATCCATAGATTTTAACAACTTTGCCTTTGCCTCCAAACGGTGACGAAAATCCCTAGATCTAGGAAAAAAATCTCTAAGGTTGGCAGCACTAAGTAACGTGTACAAGTCTGGTTTGACCTAAAGCCCTCTGAAACCCATTAAAAAACAATCCATAGTTTTGAATAAATTTGCGTTTGCCCCCAAACGATGACGAAAATTCCTAGATCTAGGGAAAATATCTCTGAGGTTGGCAGCACTAAGTGACGATGTACAAGTCTAGTTTGACCTAAAGCCCTCTGAAACCCATTAAAAAACAATCCATATATTTGAACAAGTTTGCCTTTGCCCCAAACGGTGACGAAAATCCCTAGATCTAGGAAAACAATCTCTAAGTTTGGCAGCACTAAGTAACGTGTACAAGTCTAGTTTGACCTAAAGCCCTCTGAAACCCATTAAGAAACAATCCATATATTTGAACAAATTTGCGTTTGCCCTCAAGCGGTGACAAAAATGCCTAGATCTAGGAAAACAATCTCTAACGTTGGCAGCACTAAGTAACGTGTACAAGTCTAGTTTGAACTAAAGCCCTCTAAAACCCATTAAAAAACAACCCATAGATTTGAACAAATTTGCCTTTGCCCCCAAACGATGACGAAAATACCTAGATAGATCTAGGAAAAAAATCTCTAAGGTTGGCAGCACTAAGTAACGTGTACAAGTCTGATTTGACCTAAAGCCCTCTGAAACCCATTAAAAACAATCAATAGTTTTGAACAAATTTGCGTTTGCCCCCAAACGATGACGAAAATCCCTAGATCTAGGAAAAGAATCCCTAAGGTTGGCAGCACTAAGTAACGTATACAAGTATAGTTTGACCTAAAGCCCTCTGAAATCCATTAAAAAACAATCCATAGATTTGAACAAATTTGCCTTTGCCCCGAACGGTGACGAAAATCCCTAGATCTAGGAAAAATATCTCTAAGGTTGGCAGCACTAAGTAACGTGTACAAGTCTGGTTTGACCTAAGGCCCTCTGAAACCCATTAAAAAACAATCCATAGATTTGAACAAATTTGCCTTTGCCCCCAAACGGTGACGAAAATCCCTAGATCTAGGAAAAAATCTCTAAGGTTGGCAGAACTAAGTAACGTGTACAAGTCTGGTTTGACCTAAGGCCCTCTGAAACCCATTAAAAAACAATCCATATATTTGAACAAATTTGCCTTTGCCCCCAAACGATGACGAAAATCCCTAGATAGATCTAGGAAAAAAATCTCTAAGGTTGGCAGCACAAAGTAACGAGTACAAGTCTGGTTTGACCCAAAGCCCTCTGAAACCCATTAAAAAACAATCCATAGATTTGAACAAGTTTGCTTTGCCCCAAACGGTGATGAAAATCTCTAGATCTAGGAAAAAATCTCTAAGGTTGGCAGCACTAAGTAACGTGTACAAGTCTAGTTTGACCTAAAGCCCTCTGAAACCCATTAAAACACAATCCATATATTTGAACAAATTTGCCTTTGCCCCCAAACGGTGACGCAAAATCCCTAGATCTAGGATAACAATCTCTAAGGTTGGCAGCACTAAGTAACGTGTACAAGTCTAGTTTGACCTAAAGCCCTCTGAAACCCATTAAAAACCAATCCATATATTTAAACAAATTTGCTTTTGCCCCCAAACGGTGACGAAAATCCCTAGATCTAGGAAAACAACCTCTAAGGTTGGTAGCACTCAGTAACGTGTACAAGTCTAGTTTGACCTAAAGCCCTCTAAAACCCATTAAAAACAATCCATAGATTTGAACAAATTTGCCTTTGCCCCCAAACGGTGACGATAATCCCTAGATCTAGGAAAACAACCTCTAAGGTTGGTAGAACTCAGTAACGTGTACAAGTCTAGTTTGAACTAAAGCCCTCTAAAACCCATTAAAAGCAATCCATAGATTTGAACACATTTGCCTTTGCCCCCAAACGATGACGAAAATACCTAGATAGATCTAGGAAAAAAATCACTAAGGTTGGCAGCACTAAGTAACGTGCACAAGTCTAGTTTGACCTAAAGCCCTCTGAAACCCATTGAAAAACAATCCATAAATTTGAACAAATTTGCCTTTGCCCCCAATACGGTGACGAAAATCCCTAGATCTAGGAAAACAATCTCTAAGGTTGGCAGCACTAAGTAACGTGTACAAGTCTGGTTTGACCTAAAGCCCTCTGAAACCCATTGAAAAACAATCCTTAGATTTGAACAAATTTGCCTTTGCCCCCAATCGGTGACGAAAATCCCTAGATCTAGGAAAACAATTTCTAAGGTTGGCAGCACTAAGTAACGTGTACAAGTCTGGTTTGACCTAAAGCCCTCTGAAACACTTTAAAAACAATCCATAGATTTGAACAAATTTGCCTTTGCCCCCAAACGGGTGACAAAAATCCCTAGATCTAGGAAAAAAATTTCTAAGGTTGGCAGCACTAAGTAACGTGTACAAGTCTGGTTTGACCTAAAGCCCTCTGAAACCCATTAAAACAATCCATATATTTGAACAAATTTTCCTTCGCCCCCAAACGGTGACGGAAATCATTAGATCTAGGAAAACAATCTCTAAGGTTGGCAGCACTAAGTAACGTGTACAAGTCTAGTTTGATTTAAAGCCCTCTGAAACCCATTAAAAAACAATCCATAGATTTGAACAAATTTGCCTTTGCCCCCAAACGGTGACGAAAAATCCCGTAGATCTAGGAAAACAATCTCTAAGGTTGGCAGCACTCAGTAATGTGTACAAGTCTGGTTTGACCTAAAGCCCTCTGAAACGCCATTACAAAACAATCCATAGATTTGAACAAATTTGCCCTTTGCCCCCAAATGGTGACGAAAATCCCTAGATCTAGGAAAAAAGTCTCTAAGGTTGGCAGCACTTAGTAACGTGTAGAAGTCTAGTTTGACCTAAAGCCCTCTGAAACCCATTAAAAACAATCCATAGATTTGAACAAATTTGCCTTTGCCCCACAAATGGTGACGAAAATCCCTAGATCTAGGAAAACAATATCTAAGGCTGGCAGCACTAAGTAACGTGTACAAGTCTGGTTTGACCTGAAACCCTCTGAAACCCATTAAAAAACAATCCATAGATTTCAACAAATTTGCCTTTGCCCCCAAACGGTGACGAAAATCCCTAGATCTAGAAAAAAATCTTTAAGGTTGGCTGCACTGTGTAACACGTACAAGTGTGGTTTCACCTAAATCCCTCTGAAACCCATTACAAAACAATCCCTAGATTTGAAACAATTTGCCTTTGCCCCCAAACGGTGACGAAAATCCCTAGATCTAGAAAAAAATCTCTAAGGTTGGCAGCACTAAGTAACGTGTACAAGTCTGGTTTGACCTAAAGCCCTCTGAAACCCATTAAAAACAATCCATAGATTTGAACAAATTTGCCTTCGCCTCCAAACAGTGACGAAAATCCCTAGATCTAGGAAAAATTTCAAGGTTGGCAGCACTAAGTAACGTGTACAAATCTGGTTTGACCTGAAGGCCCTCTGAAACCCATTAAAAACAATCCATAGATTTTACGTAACCCTGCTTTGCCCCCAAACGGTGACGAAAGATCCTAGATCTAGGTAAATTTCTAAGGTTGGCAGCGTGTAATACAGTCTGGTTTGACCTTAAAGTTCCCGTTAAAAACAATCCATAGTTTTGAACAAATTTGCACTTGCCCCAAACGAGACTTGTACACGTTACTTAGTGCTGCCAACCTTAGAGATTGTTTTCCTAGATCTAGGGATTTTCGTCACCGTTTGGGGGCAAAGGCAAATTTGTTCAAATCTATGGATTGTTTTTTAATGGGTTTCAGAGGGCTTTAGGTCAAACCAGACTTGTACACGTTACTTAGTGCTGCCAACCTTAGAGATTTTTTCCTAGATCTAGGGATTTTCGTCACCGTTTGGGGGCAAAGGCAAATTTGTTCAAATCTATGGATTGTTTTTTAATGGGTTTCAGAGGGCTTTAGGTCAAACCAGACTTGTACACGTTACTTAGTGCTGCCAACCTTAGAGATTTTTTCCTAGATCTAGGGATTTTCGTCACCGTTTGGGGGCAAAGGCAAATTTGTTCAAATCTATGGATTGTTTTTTAATGGGTTTCAGAGGGCTTTAGGTCAAACCAGACTTGTACACGTTACTTAGTGCTGCCAACCTTAGAGATTTTTTTCCTAGATCTAGGGATTTTCGTCACCGTTTGGGGGCAAAGGCAAATTTGTTCAAATCTATGGATTGTTTTTAATGGGTTTCAGAGGGCTTTAGGTCAAACTAGACTTGTACACGTTACTTAGTGCTGCCAACCTTAGAGATTTTTTTCCTAGATCTAGGGATTTTCGTCACCGTTTGGGGGCAAAGGCAAATTTGTTCAAATCTATGGATTGTTTTTAATGGGTTTCAGAGGGCTTTAGGTCAAACCAGACTTGTACACGTTACTTAGTGCTGCCAACCTTAGAGATTTTTTCCTAGATCTAGGGATTTTCGTCACCGTTTGGGGGCAAAGGCAAATTTGTTCAAATCTATGGATTGTTTTTTAATGGGTTTCAGAGGGCTTTAGGTCAAACTAGACTTGTACACGTTACTTAGTGCTGCCAACCTTAGAGATTGTTTTCCTAGATCTAGGGATTTTCGTCACCGTTTGGGGGCAAAGGCAAATTTGTTCAAATCTATGGATTGTTTTTTAATGGGTTTCAGAGGGCTTTAGGTCAAACCAGACTTGTACACGTTACTTAGTGCTGCCAACCTTAGAGATTGTTTTCCTAGATCTAGGGATTTTCGTCACCGTTTGGGGGCAAAGGCAAATTTGTTCAAATCTATGGATTGTTTTTAATGGGTTTCAGAGGGCTTTAGGTCAAACTAGACTTGTACACGTTACTTAGTGCTGCCAACCTTAGAGATTTTTTTCCTAGATCTAGGGATTTTCGTCACCGTTTGGGGGCAAAGGCAAATTTGTTCAAATCTATGGATTGTTTTTAATGGGTTTCAGAGGGCTTTAGGTCAAACCAGACTTGTACACGTTACTTAGTGCTGCCAACCTTAGAGATTTTTTTCCTAGATCTAGGGATTTTCGTCACCGTTTGGGGGCAAAGGCAAATTTGTTCAAATCTATGGATTGTTTTTTAATGGGTTTCAGAGGGCTTTAGGTCAAACTAGACTTGTACACGTTACTTAGTGCTGCCAACCTTAGAGATTGTTTTCCTAGATCTAGGGATTTTCGTCACCGTTTGGGGGCAAAGGCAAATTTGTTCAAATCTATGGATTGTTTTTAATGGGTTTCAGAGGGCTTTAGGTCAAACTAGACTTGTACACGTTACTTAGTGCTGCCAACCTTAGAGATTGTTTTCCTAGATCTAGGGATTTTCGTCACCGTTTGGGGGCAAAGGCAAATTTGTTCAAATCTATGGATTGTTTTTAATGGGTTTCAGAGGGCTTTAGGTCAAACTAGACTTGTACACGTTACTTAGTGCTGCCAACCTTAGAGATTGTTTTCCTAGATCTAGGGATTTTCGTCACCGTTTGGGGGCAAAGGCAAATTTGTTCAAATCTATGGATTGTTTTTTAATGGGTTTCAGAGGGCTTTAGGTCAAACTAGACTTGTACACGTTACTTAGTGCTGCCAACCTTAGAGATTGTTTTCCTAGATCTAGGGATTTTCGTCACCGTTTGGGGGCAAAGGCAAATTTGTTCAAATCTATGGATTGTTTTTAATGGGTTTCAGAGGGCTTTAGGTCAAACCAGACTTGTACACGTTACTTAGTGCTGCCAACCTTAGAGATTTTTTTCCTAGATCTAGGGATTTTCGTCACCGTTTGGGGGCAAAGGCAAATTTGTTCAAATCTATGGATTGTTTTTTAATGGGTTTCAGAGGGCTTTAGGTCAAACCAGACTTGTACACGTTACTTAGTGCTGCCAACCTTAGAGATTGTTTTCCTAGATCTAGGGATTTTCGTCACCGTTTGGGGGCAAAGGCAAATTTGTTCAAATCTATGGATTGTTTTTTAATGGGTTTCAGAGGGCTTTAGGTCAAACTAGACTTGTACACGTTACTTAGTGCTGCCAACCTTAGAGATTTTTTCCTAGATCTAGGGATTTTCGTCACCGTTTGGGGGCAAAGGCAAATTTGTTCAAATCTATGGATTGTTTTTAATGGGTTTCAGAGGGCTTTAGGTCAAACTAGACTTGTACACGTTACTTAGTGCTGCCAACCTTAGAGATTTTTTCCTAGATCTAGGGATTTTCGTCACCGTTTGGGGGCAAAGGCAAATTTGTTCAAATCTATGGATTGTTTTTTAATGGGTTTCAGAGGGCTTTAGGTCAAACCAGACTTGTACACGTTACTTAGTGCTGCCAACCTTAGAGATTTTTTCCTAGATCTAGGGATTTTCGTCACCGTTTGGGGGCAAAGGCAAATTTGTTCAAATCTATGGATTGTTTTTTAATGGGTTTCAGAGGGCTTTAGGTCAAACCAGACTTGTACACGTTACTTAGTGCTGCCAACCTTAGAGATTTTTTCCTAGATCTAGGGATTTTCGTCACCGTTTGGGGGCAAAGGCAAATTTGTTCAAATCTATGGATTGTTTTTTAATGGGTTTCAGAGGGCTTTAGGTCAAACTAGACTTGTACACGTTACTTAGTGCTGCCAACCTTAGAGATTGTTTTCCTAGATCTAGGGATTTTCGTCACCGTTTGGGGGCAAAGGCAAATTTGTTCAAATATATGGATTGTTTTTAATGGGTTTCAGAGGGCTTTAGGTCAAACTAGACTTGTACACGTTACTTAGTGCTGCCAACCTTAGAGATTTTTTCCTAGATCTAGGGATTTTCGTCACCGTTTGGGGGCAAAGGCAAATTTGTTCAAATCTATGGATTGTTTTTAATGGGTTTCAGAGGGCTTTAGGTCAAACTAGACTTGTACACGTTACTTAGTGCTGCCAACCTTAGAGATTTTTTTCCTAGATCTAGGGATTTTCGTCACCGTTTGGGGGCAAAGGCAAATTTGTTCAAATCTATGGATTGTTTTTAATGGGTTTCAGAGGGCTTTAGGTCAAACTAGACTTGTACACGTTACTTAGTGCTGCCAACCTTAGAGATTTTTTTCCTAGATCTAGGGATTTTCGTCACCGTTTGGGGGCAAAGGCAAATTTGTTCAAATCTATGGATTGTTTTTTAATGGGTTTCAGAGGGCTTTAGGTCAAACCAGACTTGTACACGTTACTTAGTGCTGCCAACCTTAGAGATTGTTTTCCTAGATCTAGGGATTTTCGTCACCGTTTGGGGGCAAAGGCAAATTTGTTCAAATCTATGGATTGTTTTTTAATGGGTTTCAGAGGGCTTTAGGTCAAACCAGACTTGTACACGTTACTTAGTGCTGCCAACCTTAGAGATTTTTTTCCTAGATCTAGGGATTTTCGTCACCGTTTGGGGGCAAAGGCAAATTTGTTCAAATCTATGGATTGTTTTTAATGGGTTTCAGAGGGCTTTAGGTCAAACCAGACTTGTACACGTTACTTAGTGCTGCCAACCTTAGAGATTTTTTTCCTAGATCTAGGGATTTTCGTCACCGTTTGGGGGCAAAGGCAAATTTGTTCAAATCTATGGATTGTTTTTAATGGGTTTCAGAGGGCTTTAGGTCAAACTAGACTTGTACACGTTACTTAGTGCTGCCAACCTTAGAGATTTTTTTCCTAGATCTAGGGATTTTCGTCACCGTTTGGGGGCAAAGGCAAATTTGTTCAAATCTATGGATTGTTTTTAATGGGTTTCAGAGGGCTTTAGGTCAAACTAGACTTGTACACGTTACTTAGTGCTGCCAACCTTAGAGATTGTTTTCCTAGATCTAGGGATTTTCGTCACCGTTTGGGGGCAAAGGCAAATTTGTTCAAATCTATGGATTGTTTTTAATGGGTTTCAGAGGGCTTTAGGTCAAACTAGACTTGTACACGTTACTTAGTGCTGCCAACCTTAGAGATTGTTTCCTAGATCTAGGGATTTTCGTCACCGTTTGGGGGCAAAGGCAAATTTGTTCAAATCTATGGATTGTTTTTTAATGGGTTTCAGAGGGCTTTAGGTCAAACCAGACTTGTACACGTTACTTAGTGCTGCCAACCTTAGAGATTTTTTTCCTAGATCTAGGGATTTTCGTCACCGTTTGGAGGCAAAGGCAAATTTGTTCAAATCTATGGATTGTTTTTAATGGGTTTCAGAGGGCTTTAGGTCAAACTAGACTTGTACACGTTACTTAGTGCTGCCAACCTTAGAGATTGTTTTCCTAGATCTAGGGATTTTCGTCACCGTTTGGGGGCAAAGGCAAATTTGTTCAAATCTATGGATTGTTTTTAATGGGTTTCAGAGGGCTTTAGGTCAAACCAGACTTGTACACGTTACTTAGTGCTGCCAACCTTAGAGATTTTTTTCCTAGATCTAGGGATTTTCGTCACCGTTTGGGGGCAAAGGCAAATTTGTTCAAATCTATGGATTGTTTTTTAATGGGTTTCAGAGGGCTTTAGGTCAAACCAGACTTGTACACGTTACTTAGTGCTGCCAACCTTAGAGATTGTTTTCCTAGATCTAGGGATTTTCGTCACCGTTTGGGGGCAAAGGCAAATTTGTTCAAATCTATGGATTGTTTTTAATGGGTTTCAGAGGGCTTTAGGTCAAACCAGACTTGTACACGTTACTTAGTGCTGCCAACCTTAGAGATTTTTTCCTAGATCTAGGGATTTTCGTCACCGTTTGGGGGCAAAGGCAAATTTGTTCAAATCTATGGATTGTTTTTTAATGGGTTTCAGAGGGCTTTAGGTCAAACCAGACTTGTACACGTTACTTAGTGCTGCCAACCTTAGAGATTGTTTTCCTAGATCTAGGGATTTTCGTCACCGTTTGGGGGCAAAGGCAAATTTGTTCAAATCTATGGATTGTTTTTTAATGGGTTTCAGAGGGCTTTAGGTCAAACTAGACTTGTACACGTTACTTAGTGCTGCCAACCTTAGAGATTGTTTTCCTAGATCTAGGGATTTTCGTCACCGTTTGGGGGCAAAGGCAAATTTGTTCAAATCTATGGATTGTTTTTAATGGGTTTCAGAGGGCTTTAGGTCAAACCAGACTTGTACACGTTACTTAGTGCTGCCAACCTTAGAGATTTTTTCCTAGATCTAGGGATTTTCGTCACCGTTTGGGGGCAAAGGCAAATTTGTTCAAATCTATGGATTGTTTTTTAATGGGTTTCAGAGGGCTTTAGGTCAAACTAGACTTGTACACGTTACTTAGTGCTGCCAACCTTAGAGATTGTTTTCCTAGATCTAGGGATTTTCGTCACCGTTTGGGGGCAAAGGCAAATTTGTTCAAATCTATGGATTGTTTTTTAATGGGTTTCAGAGGGCTTTAGGTCAAACCAGACTTGTACACGTTACTTAGTGCTGCCAACCTTAGAGATTTTTTCCTAGATCTAGGGATTTTCGTCACCGTTTGGGGGCAAAGGCAAATTTGTTCAAATCTATGGATTGTTTTTTAATGGGTTTCAGAGGGCTTTAGGTCAAACTAGACTTGTACACGTTACTTAGTGCTGCCAACCTTAGAGATTGTTTTCCTAGATCTAGGGATTTTCGTCACCGTTTGGGGGCAAAGGCAAATTTGTTCAAATCTATGGATTGTTTTTTAATGGGTTTCAGAGGGCTTTAGGTCAAACTAGACTTGTACACGTTACTTAGTGCTGCCAACCTTAGAGATTGTTTTCCTAGATCTAGGGATTTTCGTCACCGTTTGGGGGCAAAGGCAAATTTGTTCAAATCTATGGATTGTTTTTTAATGGGTTTCAGAGGGCTTTAGGTCAAACTAGACTTGTACACGTTACTTAGTGCTGCCAACCTTAGAGATTTTTTTCCTAGATCTAGGGATTTTCGTCACCGTTTGGGGGCAAAGGCAAATTTGTTCAAATCTATGGATTGTTTTTAATGGGTTTCAGAGGGCTTTAGGTCAAACCAGACTTGTACACGTTACTTAGTGCTGCCAACCTTAGAGATTTTTTCCTAGATCTAGGGATTTTCGTCACCGTTTGGGGGCAAAGGCAAATTTGTTCAAATCTATGGATTGTTTTTCAATGGGTTTCAGAGGGCTTTAGGTCAAACCAGACTTGTACACGTTACTTAGTGCTGCCAACCTTAGAGATTGTTTTCCTAGATCTAGGGATTTTCGTCACCGTTTGGGGGCAAAGGCAAATTTGTTCAAATCTATGGATTGTTTTTTAATGGGTTTCAGAGGGCTTTAGGTCAAACCAGACTTGTACACGTTACTTAGTGCTGCCAACCTTAGAGATTGTTTTCCTAGATCTAGGGATTTTCGTCACCGTTTGGGGGCAAAGGCAAATTTGTTCAAATCTATGGATTGTTTTTTAATGGGTTTCAGAGGGCTTTAGGTCAAACCAGACTTGTACACGTTACTTAGTGCTGCCAACCTTAGAGATTTTTTCCTAGATCTAGGGATTTTCGTCACCGTTTGGGGGCAAAGGCAAATTTGTTCAAATCTATGGATTGTTTTTTAATGGGTTTCAGAGGGCTTTAGGTCAAACCAGACTTGTACACGTTACTTAGTGCTGCCAACCTTAGAGATTTTTTCCTAGATCTAGGGATTTTCGTCACCGTTTGGGGGCAAAGGCAAATTTGTTCAAATCTATGGATTGTTTTTAATGGGTTTCAGAGGGCTTTAGGTCAAACCAGACTTGTACACGTTACTTAGTGCTGCCAACCTTAGAGATTGTTTTCCTAGATCTAGGGATTTTCGTCACCGTTTGGGGGCAAAGGCAAATTTGTTCAAATCTATGGATTGTTTTTTAATGGGTTTCAGAGGGCTTTAGGTCAAACCAGACTTGTACACGTTACTTAGTGCTGCCAACCTTAGAGATTTTTTTCCTAGATCTAGGGATTTTCGTCACCGTTTGGGGGCAAAGGCAAATTTGTTCAAATCTATGGATTGTTTTTTAATGGGTTTCAGAGGGCTTTAGGTCAAACCAGACTTGTACACGTTACTTAGTGCTGCCAACCTTAGAGATTTTTTCCTAGATCTAGGGATTTTCGTCACCGTTTGGGGGCAAAGGCAAATTTGTTCAAATCTATGGATTGTTTTTTAATGGGTTTCAGAGGGCTTTAGGTCAAACCAGACTTGTACACGTTACTTAGTGCTGCCAACCTTAGAGATTTTTTCCTAGATCTAGGGATTTTCGTCACCGTTTGGGGGCAAAGGCAAATTTGTTCAAATCTATGGATTGTTTTTAATGGGTTTCAGAGGGCTTTAGGTCAAACCAGACTTGTACACGTTACTTAGTGCTGCCAACCTTAGAGATTTTTTTCCTAGATCTAGGGATTTTCGTCACCGTTTGGGGGCAAAGGCAAATTTGTTCAAATCTATGGATTGTTTTTAATGGGTTTCAGAGGGCTTTAGGTCAAACCAGACTTGTACACGTTACTTAGTGCTGCCAACCTTAGAGATTTTTTCCTAGATCTAGGGATTTTCGTCACCGTTTGGGGGCAAAGGCAAATTTGTTCAAATCTATGGATTGTTTTTTAATGGGTTTCAGAGGGCTTTAGGTCAAACCAGACTTGTACACGTTACTTAGTGCTGCCAACCTTAGAGATTGTTTTCCTAGATCTAGGGATTTTCGTCACCGTTTGGGGGCAAAGGCAAATTTGTTCAAATCTATGGATTGTTTTTTAATGGGTTTCAGAGGGCTTTAGGTCAAACCAGACTTGTACACGTTACTTAGTGCTGCCAACCTTAGAGATTTTTTCCTAGATCTAGGGATTTTCGTCACCGTTTGGGGGCAAAGGCAAATTTGTTCAAATCTATGGATTGTTTTTTAATGGGTTTCAGAGGGCTTTAGGTCAAACCAGACTTGTACACGTTACTTAGTGCTGCCAACCTTAGAGATTTTTTTCCTAGATCTAGGGATTTTCGTCACCGTTTGGGGGCAAAGGCAAATTTGTTCAAATCTATGGATTGTTTTTTAATGGGTTTCAGAGGGCTTTAGGTCAAACCAGACTTGTACACGTTACTTAGTGCTGCCAACCTTAGAGATTTTTTTCCTAGATCTAGGGATTTTCGTCACCGTTTGGGGGCAAAGGCAAATTTGTTCAAATCTATGGATTGTTTTTAATGGGTTTCAGAGGGCTTTAGGTCAAACTAGACTTGTACACGTTACTTAGTGCTGCCAACCTTAGAGATTTTTTTCCTAGATCTAGGGATTTTCGTCACCGTTTGGGGGCAAAGGCAAATTTGTTCAAATCTATGGATTGTTTTTTAATGGGTTTCAGAGGGCTTTAGGTCAAACCAGACTTGTACACGTTACTTAGTGCTGCCAACCTTAGAGATTGTTTTCCTAGATCTAGGGATTTTCGTCACCGTTTGGGGGCAAAGGCAAATTTGTTCAAATCTAAGGATTGTTTTTCAATGGGTTTCAGAGGGCTTTAGGTCAAACCAGACTTGTACACGTTACTTAGTGCTGCCAACCTTAGAGACTTTTCCTAGATCTAGGGATTTTCGTCACCGTTTGGGGGCAAAGGCAAATTTGTTCAAATCTATGGATTGTTTTTTAATGGGTTTCAGAGGGCTTTAGGTCAAACCAGACTTGTACACATTACTTAGTGCTGCCAACCTTAGAAATTTTTTCCTAGATCTAGGGATTTTCGTCACCGTTTGGAGGCGAAGGCAAATTTGTTCAAATCTATGGATTGTTTTTTAATGGGTTTCAGAGGGCTTTAGGTCAAACCAGACTTGTACACGTTACTTAGTGCTGCCAACCTTAGAGATTTTTTTTCTAGATCTAGGGATTTTCGTCACCGTTTGGGGGCAAAGGCAAATTTGTTCAAATCTAGGGATTGTTTTGTAATGGGTTTCAGAGGGCTTTAGGTGAAACCACACTTGTACGTGTTACACAGTGCTGCCAACCTTAAAGATCTTTTTCCTAGATCTAGGGATTTTCGTCACCGTTTGGGGGCAAAGGCAAATTTGTTCAAATCTATGGATTGTTTTTTAATGGGTTTCAGAGGGCTTTAGGTCAAACTAGACTTGTACACGTTACTTAGTGCTGCCAACCTTAGAGATTGTTTTCCTAGATCTAGGGATTTTCGTCACCGTTTGGGGGCAAAGGCAAATTTGTTCAAATCTATGGATTGTTTTTAATGGGTTTCAGAGGGCTTTAGGTCAAACCAGACTTGTACACGTTACTTAGTGCTGCCAACCTTAGAGACTTTTTCCTAGATCTAGGGATTTTCGTCACCGTTTGGGGGCAAAGGCAAATTTGTTCAAATCTATGGATTGTTTTTTAATGGGTTTCAGAGGGCTTTAGGTCAAACCAGACTTGTACACGTTACTTAGTGCTGCCAACCTTAGAGATTTTTTCCTAGATCTAGGGATTTTCGTCACCGTTTGGGGGCAAAGGCAAATTTGTTCAAATCTATGGATTGTTTTTTAATGGGTTTCAGAGGGCTTTAGGTCAAACCAGACTTGTACACGTTACTTAGTGCTGCCAACCTTAGAGATTTTTTCCTAGATCTAGGGATTTTCGTCACCGTTTGGGGGCAAAGGCAAATTTGTTCAAATCTATGGATTGTTTTTAATGGGTTTCAGAGGGCTTTAGGTCAAACCAGACTTGTACACGTTACTTAGTGCTGCCAACCTTAGAGATTTTTTCCTAGATCTAGGGATTTTCGTCACCGTTTGGGGGCAAAGGCAAATTTGTTCAAATCTATGGATTGTTTTTAATGGGTTTCAGAGGGCTTTAGGTCAAACCAGACTTGTACACGTTACTTAGTGCTGCCAACCTTAGAGATTGTTTTCCTAGATCTAGGGATTTTCGTCACCGTTTGGGGGCAAAGGCAAATTTGTTCAAATCTATGGATTGTTTTTTAATGGGTTTCAGAGGGCTTTAGGTCAAACCAGACTTGTACACGTTACTTAGTGCTGCCAACCTTAGAGATTTTTTCCTAGATCTAGGGATTTTCGTCACCGTTTGGGGGCAAAGGCAAATTTGTTCAAATCTATGGATTGTTTTGTAATGGGTTTCAGAGGGCTTTAGGTCAAACCAGACTTGTACACGTTACTTAGTGCTGCCAACCTTAGAGATTGTTTTCCTAGATCTAGGGATTTTCGTCACCGTTTGGGGGCAAAGGCAAATTTGTTCAAATCTATGGATTGTTTTTAATGGGTTTCAGAGGGCTTTAGATCAAACTAGACTTGTACACGTTACTTAGTGCTGCCAACCTTAGAGATTGTTTTCCTAGATCTAAGGATTTTCGTCACCGTTTGGGGGCAAAGGCAAATTTGTTCAAATCTATGGATTGTTTTTAATGGGTTTCAGAGGGCTTTAGGTCAAACCAGACTTGTACACGTTACTTAGTGCTGCCAACCTTAGAGATTTTTTTCCTAGATCTAGGGATTTTCGTCACCGTTTGGGGGCAAAGGCAAATTTGTTCAAATCTATGGATTGTTTTTAATGGGTTTCAGAGGGCTTTAGGTCAAACCAGACTTGTACACGTTACTTAGTGCTGCCAACCGTAGAGATTGTTTTCCTAGATCTAGGGATTTTCGTCACCGTTTGGGGGCAAAGGCAAATTTGTTAAAATCTAAGGATTGTTTTTCAATGGGTTTCAGAGGGCTTTAGGTCAAACCAGACTTGTACATGTTACTTAGTGCTGCCAACCTTAGAGACTTTTCCTAGATCTAGGGATTTTCGTCACCGTTTGGGGGCAAAGGCAAATTTGTTCAAATCTATGGATTGTTTTTTAATGGGTTTCAGAGGGCTTTAGGTCAAACCAGACTTGTACACATTACTTAGTGCTGCCAACCTTAGAAATTTTTTCCTAGATCTAGGGATTTTCGTCACCGTTTGGAGGCGAAGGCAAATTTGTTCAAATCTATGGATTGTTTTTTAATGGGTTTCAGAGGGCTTTAGGTCAAACCAGACTTGTACACGTTACTTAGTGCTGCCAACCTTAGAGATTTTTTTCCTAGATCTAGGGATTTGCGTCACCGTTTGGGGGCAAAGGCAAATTTGTTCAAATCTAGGGATTGTTTTGTAATGGGTTTCAGAGGGCTTTAGGTGAAACCACACTTGTACGTGTTACACAGTGCTGCCAACCTTAAAGATCTTTTTCCTAGATCTAGGGATTTTCGTCACCGTTTGGGGGCAAAGGCAAATTTGTTCAAATCTATGGATTGTTTTTAATGGGTTTCAGAGGGCTTTAGGTCAAACCAGACTTGTACACGTTACTTAGTGCTGCCAACCTTAGAGATTGTTTTCCTAGATCTAGGGATTTTCGTCACCGTTTGGGGGCAAAGGCAAATTTGTTCAAATCTATGGATTGTTTTTAATGGGTTTCAGAGGGCTTTAGGTCAAACCAGACTTGTACACGTTACTTAGTGCTGCCAACCGTAGAGATTTTTTTCCTAGATCTAAGGATTTTCGTCACCGTTTGGGGGCAAAGGCAAATTTGTTCAAATCTAAGGATTGTTTTTCAATGGGTTTCAGAGGGCTTTAGGTCAAACCAGACTTGTATATGTTACTTAGTGCTGCCAACCTTAGAGACTTTTCCTAGATCTAGGGATTTTCGTCACCGTTTGGGGGCAAAGGCAAATTTGTTCAAGTCTATGGATTGTTTTTTAATGGGTTTCAGAGGGCTTTAGGTCAAACCAGACTTGTACACATTACTTAGTGCTGCCAACCTTAGAAATTTTTTCCTAGATCTAGGGATTTTCGTCACCGTTTGGAGGCGAAGGCAAATTTGTTCAAATCTATGGATTGTTTTTTAATGGGTTTCAGAGGGCTTTAGGTCAAACCAGACTTGTACACGTTACTTAGTGCTGCCAACCTTAAAGATTTTTTTCTAGATCTAGGGATTTTCGTCACCGTTTGGGGGCAAAGGCAAATTTGTTCAAATCTAGGGATTGTTTTGTAATGGGTTTCAGAGGGCTTTAGGTGAAACCACACTTGTACGTGTTACACAGTGCTGCCAACCTTAAAGATCTTTTTCCTAGATCTAGGGATTTTCGTCACCGTTTGTGGGCAAAGGCAAATTTGTTCAAATCTATGGATTGTTTTTTAATGGGTTTCAGAGGGCTTTAGGTCAAACTAGACTTGTACACGTTACTTAGTGCTGCCAACCTTAGAGATTTTTTTCCTAGATCTAGGGATTTTCGTCACCGTTTGGGGGCAAAAGCAAATTTGTTCAAATCTAGGGATTGTTTTTAATGGTTTTCAGAGGGCTTTAGGTCAAACCAGACTTGCACACGTTACTTAGTGCTGCCAACCGTATTGATTTTTTTCCTAGATCTAAGGATTTTCGTTACCGTTTGGGGGCAAAGGCAAATTTGTTAAAATCTAAGGATTGTTTTTCAATGGTTTTCAGAGGGCTTTAGGTCAAACCAGACTTGTACACGTTACTTAGTGCTGCCAACCTTAGAGACTTTTCCTAGATCTAGGGATTTTCGTCACCGTTTGGGGGCAAAGGCAAATTTGTTCAAGTCTATGGATTGTTTTTTAATGGGTTTCAGAGGGCTTTAAGTCAAACCAGACTTGTACACATTACTTAGTGCTGCCAACCTTAGAAATTTTTTCCTAGATCTAGGGATTTTCGTCACCGTTTGGAGGCGAAGGCAAATTTGTTCAAATCTATGGATTGTTTTTTAATGGGTTTCAGAGGGCTTTAGGTCAAACCAGACTTGTACACGTTACTTAGTGCTGCCAACCTTAAAGATTTTTTTTCTAGATCTAGGGATTTCCGTCACCGTTTGGGGGCAAAGGCAAATTTGTTCAAATCTAGGGATTTGTTTTGTAATGGGTTTCAGAGGGCTTTAGGTGAAACCACACTTGTACGTGTTACACAGTGCTGCCAACCTTAAAGATCTTTTTCCTAGATCTAGGGATTTTCGTCACCGTTTGGGGGCAAAGGCAAATTTGTTCAAATCTATGGATTGTTTTTTAATGGGTTTCAGAGGGCTTTAGGTCAAACTAGACTTGTACACGTTACTTAGTGCTGCCAACCTTAGAGATTTTTTCCTAGATCTAGGGATTTTCGTCACCGTTTGGGGGCAAAAGCAAATTTGTTCAAATCTATGGATTGTTTTTAATGGGTTTCAGAGGGCTTTAGGTCAAACCAGACTTGTACACGTTACTTAGTGCTGCCAACCTTAGAGATTTTTTCCTAGATCTAGGGATTTTCGTCACCGTTTGGGGGCAAAGGCAAATTTGTTAAAATCTAAGGATTGTTTTTCAATGGGTTTCAGAGGGCTTTAGGTCAAACCAGACTTGTACACGTTACTTAGTGCTGCCAACCTTAGAGACTTTTTCCTAGATCTAGGGATTTTCGTCACCGTTTGGGGGCAAAGGCAAATTTGTTCAAATCTATGGATTGTTTTTTAATGGGTTTCAGAGGGCTTTAGGTCAAACCAGACTTGTACACGTTACTTAGTGCTGCCAACCTTAGAGATTTTTTCCTAGATCTAGGGATTTTCGTCACCGTTTGGGGGCAAAGGCAAATTTGTTCAAATCTATGGATTGTTTTGTAATGGGTTTCAGAGGGCTTTAGGTCAAACCACGACTTGTACACGTTACTTAGTGCTGCCAACCTTAAAGATCTTTTTCCTAGATCTAGGGATTTTCGTCACCGTTTGGGGGCAAAGGCAAATTTGTTCAAATCTATGGATTGTTTTTTAATGGGTTTCAGAGGGCTTTAGGTCAAACTAGACTTGTACACGTTACTTAGTGCTGCCAACCTTAGAGATTGTTTTCCTAGATCTAGGGATTTTCGTCACCGTTTGGGGGCAAAGGCAAATTTGTTCAAATCTATGGATTGTTTTTTAATGGGTTTCAGAGGGCTTTAGGTCAAACCAGACTTGTACACGTTACTTAGTGCTGCCAACCTTAGAGATTTTTTCCTAGATCTAGGGATTTTCGTCACCGTTTGGGGGCAAAGGCAAATTTGTTCAAATCTATGGATTGTTTTTAATGGGTTTCAGAGGGCTTTAGGTCAAACCAGACTTGTACACGTTACTTAGTGCTGCCAACCTTAGAGATTTTTTCCTAGATCTAGGGATTTTCGTCACCGTTTGGGGGCAAAGGCAAATTTGTTCAAATCTATGGATTGTTTTTTAATGGGTTTCAGAGGGCTTTAGGTCAAACCAGACTTGTACACGTTACTTAGTGCTGCCAACCTTAGAGATTTTTTTCCTAGATCTAGGGATTTTCGTCACCGTTTGGGGGCAAAGGCAAATTTGTTCAAATCTATGGATTGTTTTTTAATGGGTTTCAGAGGGCTTTAGGTCAAACCAGACTTGTACACGTTACTTAGTGCTGCCAACCTTAGAGATTTTTTTCCTAGATCTAGGGATTTTCGTCACCGTTTGGGGGCAAAGGCAAATTTGTTCAAATCTATGGATTGTTTTTAATGGGTTTCAGAGGGCTTTAGGTCAAACCAGACTTGTACACGTTACTTAGTGCTGCCAACCTTAGAGATTTTTTCCTAGATCTAGGGATTTTCGTCACCGTTTGGGGGCAAAGGCAAATTTGTTCAAATCTATGGATTGTTTTTAATGGGTTTCAGAGGGCTTTAGGTCAAACTAGACTTGTACACGTTACTTAGTGCTGCCAACCTTAGAGATTTTTTCCTAGATCTAGGGATTTTCGTCACCGTTTGGGGGCAAAGGCAAATTTGTTCAAATCTATGGATTGTTTTTAATGGGTTTCAGAGGGCTTTAGGTCAAACTAGACTTGTACACGTTACTTAGTGCTGCCAACCTTAGAGATTTTTTCCTAGATCTAGGGATTTTCGTCACCGTTTGGGGGCAAAGGCAAATTTGTTCAAATCTATGGATTGTTTTTAATGGGTTTCAGAGGGCTTTAGGTCAAACCAGACTTGTACACGTTACTTAGTGCTGCCAACCTTAGAGATTTTTTCCTAGATCTAGGGATTTTCGTCACCGTTTGGGGGCAAAGGCAAATTTGTTCAAATCTATGGATTGTTTTTTAATGGGTTTCAGAGGGCTTTAGGTCAAACCAGACTTGTACACGTTACTTAGTGCTGCCAACCTTAGAGATTGTTTTCCTAGATCTAGGGATTTTCGTCACCGTTTGGGGGCGAAGGCAAATTTGTTCAAATCTATGGATTGTTTTTTAATGGGTTTCAGAGGGCTTTAGGTCAAACCAGACTTGTACACGTTACTTAGTGCTGCCAACCTTAGAGATTTTTTCCTAGATCTAGGGATTTTCGTCACCGTTTGGGGGCAAAGGCAAATTTGTTCAAATCTAGGGATTGTTTTGTAATGGGTTTCAGAGGGCTTTAGGTGAAACCACGACTTGTACGTGTTACACAGTGCTGCCAACCTTAAAGATCTTTTTCCTAGATCTAGGGATTTTCGTCACCGTTTGGGGGCAAAGGCAAATTTGTTCAAATCTATGGATTGTTTTTTAATGGGTTTCAGAGGGCTTTAGGTCAAACTAGACTTGTACACGTTACTTAGTGCTGCCAACCTTAGAGATTTTTTCCTAGATCTAGGGATTTTCGTCACCGTTTGGGGGCAAAAGCAAATTTGTTCAAATCTAGGGATTGTTTTTAATGGGTTTTCAGAGGGCTTTAGGTCAAACCAGACTTGTACACGTTACTTAGTGCTGCCAACCGTATTGATTTTTTTCCTAGATCTAAGGATTTTCGTTACCGTTTGGGGGCAAAGGCAAATTTGTTAAAATCTAAGGATTGTTTTTCAATGGGTTTCAGAGAGCTTTAGGTCAAACCAGACTTGTACACGTTACTTAGTGCTGCCAACCTTAGAGACTTTTCCTAGATCTAGGGATTTTCGTCACCGTTTGGGGGCAAAGGCAAATTTGTTCAAGTCTATGGATTGTTTTTTAATGGGTTTCAGAGGGCTTTAGGTCAAACCAGACTTGTACACATTACTTAGTGCTGCCAACCTTAGAAATTTTTTCCTAGATCTAGGGATTTTCGTCACCGTTTGGAGGCGAAGGCAAATTTGTTCAAATCTATGGATTGTTTTTAATGGGTTTCAGAGGGCTTTAGGTCAAACCAGACTTGTACACGTTACTTAGTGCTGCCAACCTTAGAGATTTTTTTCCTAGATCTAGGGATTTTCGTCACCGTTTGGGGGCAAAGGCAAATTTGTTCAAATCTATGGATTGTTTTTTAATGGGTTTCAGAGGGCTTTAGGTCAAACCAGACTTGTACACGTTACTTAGTGCTGCCAACCTTAGAGATTTTTTTCCTAGATCTAGGGATTTTCGTCACCGTTTGGGGGCAAAGGCAAATTTGTTCAAATCTATGGATTGTTTTTTAATGGGTTTCAGAGGGCTTTAGGTCAAACTAGACTTGTACACGTTACTTAGTGCTGCCAACCTTAGAGATTGTTTTCCTAGATCTAGGGATTTTCGTCACCGTTTGGGGGCAAAGGCAAATTTGTTCAAATCTATGGATTGTTTTTTAATGGGTTTCAGAGGGCTTTAGGTCAAACCAGACTTGTACACGTTACTTAGTGCTGCCAACCTTAGAGATTTTTTTCCTAGATCTAGGGATTTTCGTCACCGTTTGGGGGCAAAGGCAAATTTGTTCAAATCTATGGATTGTTTTTTAATGGGTTTCAGAGGGCTTTAGGTCAAACCAGACTTGTACACGTTACTTAGTGCTGCCAACCTTAGAGATTTTTTCCTAGATCTAGGGATTTTCGTCACCGTTTGGGGGCAAAGGCAAATTTGTTCAAATCTATGGATTGTTTTTTAATGGGTTTCAGAGGGCTTTAGGTCAAACCAGACTTGTACACGTTACTTAGTGCTGCCAACCTTAGAGATTTTTTCCTAGATCTAGGGATTTTCGTCACCGTTTGGGGGCAAAGGCAAATTTGTTCAAATCTATGGATTGTTTTTTAATGGGTTTCAGAGGGCTTTAGGTCAAACCAGACTTGTACACGTTACTTAGTGCTGCCAACCTTAGAGATTCTTTTCCTAGATCTAGGGATTTTCGTCACCGTTTGGGGGCAAAGGCAAATTTGTTCAAATCTATGGATTGTTTTTTAATGGGTTTCAGAGGGCTTTAGGTCAAACCAGACTTGTACACGTTACTTAGTGCTGCCAACCTTAGAGATTTTTTCCTAGATCTAGGGATTTTCGTCACCGTTTGGGGGCAAAGGCAAATTTGTTCAAATCTATGGATTGTTTTTTAATGGGTTTCAGAGGGCTTTAGGTCAAACCAGACTTGTACACGTTACTTAGTGCTGCCAACCTTAGAGATTTTTTCCTAGATCTAGGGATTTTCGTCACCGTTTGGGGGCAAAGGCAAATTTGTTCAAATCTAGGGATTGTTTTGTAATGGGTTTCAGAGGGCTTTAGGTGAAACCACACTTGTACGTGTTACACAGTGCTGCCAACCTTAAAGATTTTTTTCCTAGATCTAGGGATTTTCGTCACCGTTTGGGGGCAAAGGCAAATTTGTTCAAATCTATGGATTGTTTTTTAATGGGTTTCAGAGGGCTTTAGGTCAAACTAGACTTGTACACGTTACTTAGTGCTGCCAACCTTAGAGATTTTTTTCCTAGATCTAGGGATTTTCGTCACCGTTTGGGGGCAAAAGCAAATTTGTTCAAATCTAGGGATTGTTTTTAATGGTTTTCAGAGGGCTTTAGGTCAAACCAGACTTGCACACGTTACTTAGTGCTGCCAACCGTATTGATTTTTTTCCTAGATCTAAGGATTTTCGTTACCGTTTGGGGGCAAAGGCAAATTTGTTAAAATCTAAGGATTGTTTTTCAATGGTTTTCAGAGGGCTTTAGGTCAAACCAGACTTGTACACGTTACTTAGTGCTGCCAACCTTAGAGACTTTTCCTAGATCTAGGGATTTTCGTCACCGTTTGGGGGCAAAGGCAAATTTGTTCAAATCTATGGATTGTTTTTTAATGGGTTTCAGAGGGCTTTAGGTCAAACCAGACTTGTACACATTACTTAGTGCTGCCAACCTTAGAAATTTTTTCCTAGATCTAGGGATTTTCGTCACCGTTTGGAGGCGAAGGCAAATTTGTTCAAATCTATGGATTGTTTTTTAATGGGTTTCAGAGGGCTTTAGGTCAAACCAGACTTGTACACGTTACTTAGTGCTGCCAACCTTAGAGATTTTTTTCTAGATCTAGGGATTTTCGTCACCGTTTGGGGGCAAAGGCAAATTTGTTCAAATCTAGGGATTGTTTTGTAATGGGTTTCAGAGGGCTTTAGGTCAAACCAGACTTGTACATGTTACTTAGTGCTGCCAACCTTAAAGATTTTTTTCCTAGATCTAGGGATTTTCGTCACCGTTTGGGGGCAAAGGCAAATTTGTTCAAATCTATGGATTGTTTTTTAATGGGTTTCAGAGGGCTTTAGGTCAAACTAGACTTGTACACGTTACTTAGTGCTGCCAACCTTAGAGATTTTTTCCTAGATCTAGGGATTTTCGTCACCGTTTGGGGGCAAAGGCAAATTTGTTCAAATCTATGGATTGTTTTTTAATGGGTTTCAGAGGGCTTTAGGTCAAACCAGACTTGTACACGTTACTTAGTGCTGCCAACCTTAGAGATTTTTTCCTAGATCTAGGGATTTTCGTCACCGTTTGGGGGCAAAGGCAAATTTGTTCAAATCTATGGATTGTTTTTTAATGGGTTTCAGAGGGCTTTAGGTCAAACCAGACTTGTACACGTTACTTAGTGCTGCCAACCTTAGAGATTTTTTCCTAGATCTAGGGATTTTCGTCACCGTTTGGGGGCAAAGGCAAATTTGTTCAAATCTATGGATTGTTTTTAATGGGTTTCAGAGGGCTTTAGGTCAAACCAGACTTGTACACGTTACTTAGTGCTGCCAACCTTAGAGATTTTTTCCTAGATCTAGGGATTTTCGTCACCGTTTGGGGGCAAAGGCAAATTTGTTCAAATCTATGGATTGTTTTTTAATGGGTTTCAGAGGGCTTTAGGTCAAACCAGACTTGTACACGTTACTTAGTGCTGCCAACCTTAGAGATTTTTTCCTAGATCTAGGGATTTTCGTCACCGTTTGGGGGCAAAGGCAAATTTGTTCAAATCTATGGATTGTTTTTTAATGGGTTTCAGAGGGCTTTAGGTCAAACCAGACTTGTACACGTTACTTAGTGCTGCCAACCTTAGAGATTTTTTTCCTAGATCTAGGGATTTTCGTCACCGTTTGGGGGCAAAGGCAAATTTGTTCAAATCTATGGATTGTTTTTAATGGGTTTCAGAGGGCTTTAGGTCAAACCAGACTTGTACACGTTACTTAGTGCTGCCAACCTTAGAGATTTTTTTCCTAGATCTAGGGATTTTCGTCACCGTTTGGGGGCAAAGGCAAATTTGTTCAAATCTATGGATTGTTTTTAATGGGTTTCAGAGGGCTTTAGGTCAAACTAGACTTGTACACGTTACTTAGTGCTGCCAACCTTAGAGATTTTTTTCCTAGATCTAGGGATTTTCGTCACCGTTTGGGGGCAAAGGCAAATTTGTTCAAATCTATGGATTGTTTTTTAATGGGTTTCAGAGGGCTTTAGGTCAAACCAGACTTGTACACGTTACTTAGTGCTGCCAACCTTAGAGATTTTTTCCTAGATCTAGGGATTTTCGTCACCGTTTGGGGGCAAAGGCAAATTTGTTCAAATCTAAGGATTGTTTTTCAATGGGTTTCAGAGGGCTTTAGGTCAAACCAGACTTGTACACGTTACTTAGTGCTGCCAACCTTAGAGACTTTTTCCTAGATCTAGGGATTTTCGTCACCGTTTGGGGGCAAAGGCAAATTTGTTCAAATCTATGGATTGTTTTTTAATGGGTTTCAGAGGGCTTTAGGTCAAACCAGACTTGTACACGTTACTTAGTGCTGCCAACCTTAGAGATTTTTTCCTAGATCTAGGGATTTTCGTCACCGTTTGGAGGCGAAGGCAAATTTGTTCAAATCTATGGATTGTTTTTTAATGGGTTTCAGAGGGCTTTAGGTCAAACCAGACTTGTACACGTTACTTAGTGCTGCCAACCTTAGAGATTTTTTTCCTAGATCTAGGGATTTTCGTCACCGTTTGGGGGCAAAGGCAAATTTGTTCAAATCTAGGGATTGTTTTGTAATGGGTTTCAGAGGGCTTTAGGTGAAACCACACTTGTACGTGTTACACAGTGCTGCCAACCTTAAAGATCTTTTTCCTAGATCTAGGGATTTTCGTCACCGTTTGGGGGCAAAGGCAAATTTGTTCAAATCTATGGATTGTTTTTAATGGGTTTCAGAGGGCTTTAGGTCAAACCAGACTTGTACACGTTACTTAGTGCTGCCAACCTTAGAGATTTTTTCCTAGATCTAGGGATTTTCGTCACCGTTTGGGGGCAAAGGCAAATTTGTTCAAATCTATGGATTGTTTTTTAATGGGTTTCAGAGGGCTTTAGGTCAAACCAGACTTGTACACGTTACTTAGTGCTGCCAACCTTAGAGATTTTTTTCCTAGATCTAGGGATTTTCGTCACCGTTTGGGGGCAAAGGCAAATTTGTTCAAATCTAGGGATTGTTTTTTAATGGGTTTCAGAGGGCTTTAGGTCAAACCAGACTTGTACACGTTACTTAGTGCTGCCAACCTTAGAGATTTTTTCCTAGATCTAGGGATTTTCGTCACCGTTTGGGGGCAAAGGCAAATTTGTTCAAATCTATGGATTGTTTTTTAATGGGTTTCAGAGGGCTTTAGGTCAAACCAGACTTGTACACGTTACTTAGTGCTGCCAACCTTAGAGATTTTTTCCTAGATCTAGGGATTTTCGTCACCGTTTGGGGGCAAAGGCAAATTTGTTCAAATCTATGGATTGTTTTTTAATGGGTTTCAGAGGGCTTTAGGTCAAACCAGACTTGTACACGTTACTTAGTGCTGCCAACCTTAGAGATTTTTTTCCTAGATCTAGGGATTTTCGTCACCGTTTGGGGGCAAAGGCAAATTTGTTCAAATCTATGGATTGTTTTTTAATGGGTTTCAGAGGGCTTTAGGTCAAACCAGACTTGTACACGTTACTTAGTGCTGCCAACCTTAGAGATTTTTTTCCTAGATCTAGGGATTTTCGTCACCGTTTGGGGGCAAAGGCAAATTTGTTCAAATCTAGGGATTGTTTTGTAATGGGTTTCAGAGGGCTTTAGGTCAAACCAGACTTGTACACGTTACTTAGTGCTGCCAACCTTAGAGATTTTTTCCTAGATCTAGGGATTTTCGTCACCGTTTGGGGGCAAAGGCAAATTTGTTCAAATCTATGGATTGTTTTTTAATGGGTTTCAGAGGGCTTTAGGTCAAACCAGACTTGTACACGTTACTTAGTGCTGCCAACCTTAGAGATTTTTTCCTAGATCTAGGGATTTTCGTCACCGTTTGGGGGCAAAGGCAAATTTGTTCAAATCTATGGATTGTTTTTTAATGGGTTTCAGAGGGCTTTAGGTCAAACCAGACTTGTACACGTTACTTAGTGCTGCCAACCTTAGAGATTTTTTTCCTAGATCTAGGGATTTTCGTCACCGTTTGGGGGCAAAGGCAAATTTGTTCAAATCTATGGATTGTTTTTAATGGGTTTCAGAGGGCTTTAGGTCAAACCAGACTTGTACACGTTACTTAGTGCTGCCAACCTTAGAGATTTTTTCCTAGATCTAGGGATTTTCGTCACCGTTTGGGGGCAAAGGCAAATTTGTTCAAATCTATGGATTGTTTTTAATGGGTTTCAGAGGGCTTTAGGTCAAACCAGACTTGTACACGTTACTTAGTGCTGCCAACCTTAGAGATTTTTTCCTAGATCTAGGGATTTTCGTCACCGTTTGGGGGCAAAGGCAAATTTGTTCAAATCTATGGATTGTTTTTTAATGGGTTTCAGAGGGCTTTAGGTCAAACCAGACTTGTACACGTTACTTAGTGCTGCCAACCTTAGAGATTTTTTCCTAGATCTAGGGATTTTCGTCACCGTTTGGGGGCAAAGGCAAATTTGTTCAAATCTATGGATTGTTTTTTAATGGGTTTCAGAGGGCTTTAGGTCAAACCAGACTTGTACACGTTACTTAGTGCTGCCAACCTTAGAGATTTTTTTCCTAGATCTAGGGATTTTCGTCACCGTTTGGGGGCAAAGGCAAATTTGTTCAAATCTAGGGATTGTTTTGTAATGGGTTTCAGAGGGCTTTAGGTCAAACCAGACTTGTACGCGTTACTTAGTGCTGCCAACCTTAGAGATTTTTTTCCTAGATCTAGGGATTTTCGTCACCGTTTGGGGGCAAAGGCAAATTTGTTCAAATCTATGGATTGTTTTTAATGGGTTTCAGAGGGCTTTAGGTCAAACTAGACTTGTACACGTTACTTAGTGCTGCCAACCTTAGAGATTTTTTCCTAGATCTAGGGATTTTCGTCACCGTTTGGGGGCAAAAGCAAATTTGTTCAAATCTAGGGATTGTTTTTAATGGGTTTCAGAGGGCTTTAGGTCAAACCAGACTTGCACACGTTACTTAGTGCTGCCAACCGTATAGATTTTTTCCTAGATCTAAGGATTTTCGTTACCGTTTTGGGGCAAAGGCAAATTTGTTAAAATCTAAGGATTGTTTTTCAATGGTTTTCAGAGGGCTTTAGGTCAAACCAGACTTGTACACGTTACTTAGTGCTGCCAACCTTAGAGACTTTTTCCTAGATCTAGGGATTTTCGTCACCGTTTGGGGGCAAAGGCAAATTTGTTCAAATCTATGGATTGTTTTTTAATGGGTTTCAGAGGGCTTTAGGTCAAACCAGACTTGTACACGTTACTTAGTGCTGCCAACCTTAGAAATTGTTTTCCTAGATCTAGGGATTTTCGTCACCGTTTGGAGGCGAAGGCAAATTTGTTCAAATCTATGGATTGTTTTTTAATGGGTTTCAGAGGGCTTTAGGTCAAACCAGACTTGTACACGTTACTTAGTGCTGCCAACCTTAGAGATTTTTTTCCTAGATCTAGGGATTTTCGTCACCGTTTGGGGGCAAAGGCAAATTTGTTCAAATCTAGGGATTGTTTTGTAATGGGTTTCAGAGGGCTTTAGGTGAAACCACACTTGTACGTGTTACACAGTGCTGCCAACCTTAAAGATCTTTTTCCTAGATCTAGGGATTTTCGTCACCGTTTGTGGGCAAAGGCAAATTTGTTCAAATCTATGGATTGTTTTTTAATGGGTTTCAGAGGGCTTTAGGTCAAACTAGACTTGTACACGTTACTTAGTGCTGCCAACCTTAGAGATTTTTTTCCTAGATCTAGGGATTTTCGTCACCGTTTGGGGGCAAAAGCAAATTTGTTCAAATCTAGGGATTGTTTTTAATGGTTTTCAGAGGGCTTTAGGTCAAACCAGACTTGCACACGTTACTTAGTGCTGCCAACCGTAGTGATTTTTTTCCTAGATCTAAGGATTTTCGTTACCGTTTGGGGGCAAAGGCAAATTTGTTAAAATCTAAGGATTGTTTTTCAATGGTTTTCAGAGGGCTTTAGGTCAAACCAGACTTGTACACGTTACTTAGTGCTGCCAACCTTAGAGACTTTTCCTAGATCTAGGGATTTTCGTCACCGTTTGGGGGCAAAGGCAAATTTGTTCAAGTCTATGGATTGTTTTTAATGGGTTTCAGAGGGCTTTAGGTCAAACCAGACTTGTACACATTACTTAGTGCTGCCAACCTTAGAAATTTTTTCCTAGATCTAGGGATTTTCGTCACCGTTTGGAGGCGAAGGCAAATTTGTTCAAATCTATGGATTGTTTTTTAATGGGTTTCAGAGGGCTTTAGGTCAAACCAGACTTGTACACGTTACTTAGTGCTGCCAACCTTAGAGATTTTTTTCTAGATCTAGGGATTTTCGTCACCGTTTGGGGGCAAAGGCAAATTTGTTCAAATCTAGGGATTGTTTTGTAATGGGTTTCAGAGGGCTTTAGGTGAAACCACACTTGTACGTGTTACACAGTGCTGCCAACCTTAAAGATTTTTTCCTAGATCTAGGGATTTTCGTCACCGTTTGGGGGCAAAGGCAAATTTGTTCAAATCTATGGATTGTTTTTAATGGGTTTCAGAGGGCTTTAGGTCAAACCAGACTTGTACACGTTACTTAGTGCTGCCAACCTTAGAGATTGTTTTCCTAGATCTAGGGATTTTCGTCACCGTTTGGGGGCAAAGGCAAATTTGTTCAAATCTATGGATTGTTTTTTAATGGGTTTCAGAGGGCTTTAGGTCAAACCAGACTTGTACACGTTACTTAGTGCTGCCAACCTTAGAGATTGTTTTCCTAGATCTAGGGATTTTCGTCACCGTTTGGGGGCAAAGGCAAATTTGTTCAAATCTATGGATTGTTTTTTAATGGGTTTCAGAGGGCTTTAGGTCAAACCAGACTTGTACACGTTACT
The DNA here is from genome assembly GCA_037355805.1 of Ixodes ricinus. Classification (NCBI taxonomy): domain Eukaryota; kingdom Metazoa; phylum Arthropoda; class Arachnida; order Ixodida; family Ixodidae; genus Ixodes; species Ixodes ricinus. The sequence continues at coordinate 29,060 of JAZHYW010027878.1, forward strand.
TAGTGCTGCCAACCTTAGAGATCTTTTCCTAGATCTAGGGATTTTCGTCACCGTTTGGGGGCAAAGGCAAATTTGTTCAAATCTATGGATTGTTTTTAATGGGTTTCAGAGGGCTTTAGGTCAAACCAGACTTGTACACGTTACTTAGTGCTGCCAACCTTAGAGATTTTTTTCCTAGATCTAGGGATTTTCGTCACCGTTTGGGGGCAAAGGCAAATTTGTTCAAATCTATGGATTGTTTTTTAATGGGTTTCAGAGGGCTTTAGGTCAAACCAGACTTGTACACGTTACTTAGTGCTGCCAACCTTAGAGATTTTTTTCCTAGATCTAGGGATTTTCGTCACCGTTTGGGGGCAAAGGCAAATTTGTTCAAATCTATGGATTGTTTTTTAATGGGTTTCAGAGGGCTTTAGGTCAAACCAGACTTGTACACGTTACTTAGTGCTGCCAACCTTAAAGATTTTTTCCTAGATCTAGGGATTTTCGTCACCGTTTGGGGGCAAAGGCAAATTTGTTCAAATCTATGGATTGTTTTTTAATGGGTTTCAGAGGGCTTTAGGTCAAACCAGACTTGTACACGTTACTTAGTGCTGCCAACCTTAGAGATTTTTTTCCTAGATCTAGGGATTTTCGTCACCGTTTGGGGGCAAAGGCAAATTTGTTCAAATCTATGGATTGTTTTTTAATGGGTTTCAGAGGGCTTTAGGTCAAACCAGACTTGTACACGTTACTTAGTGCTGCCAACCTTAGAGATTTTTTTCCTAGATCTAGGGATTTTCGTCACCGTTTGGGGGCAAAGGCAAATTTGTTCAAATCTATGGATTGTTTTTAATGGGTTTCAGAGGGCTTTAGGTCAAACCAGACTTGTACACGTTACTTAGTGCTGCCAACCTTAGAGATTTTTTCCTAGATCTAGGGATTTTCGTCACCGTTTGGGGGCAAAGGCAAATTTGTTCAAATCTATGGATTGTTTTTTAATGGGTTTCAGAGGGCTTTAGGTCAAACCAGACTTGTACACGTTACTTAGTGCTGCCAACCTTAGAGATTTTTTTCCTAGATCTAGGGATTTTCGTCACCGTTTGGGGGCAAAGGCAAATTTGTTCAAATCTATGGATTGTTTTTAATGGGTTTCAGAGGGCTTTAGGTCAAACCAGACTTGTACACGTTACTTAGTGCTGCCAACCTTAGAGATTTTTTTCCTAGATCTAGGGATTTTCGTCACCGTTTGGGGGCAAAGGCAAATTTGTTCAAATCTATGGATTGTTTTTAATGGGTTTCAGAGGGCTTTAGGTCAAACCAGACTTGTACACGTTACTTAGTGCTGCCAACCTTAGAGATTTTTTCCTAGATCTAGGGATTTTCGTCACCGTTTGGGGGCAAAGGCAAATTTGTTCAAATCTATGGATTGTTTTTTAATGGGTTTCAGAGGGCTTTAGGTCAAACCAGACTTGTACACGTTACTTAGTGCTGCCAACCTTAGAGATTTTTTCCTAGATCTAGGGATTTTCGTCACCGTTTGGGGGCAAAGGCAAATTTGTTCAAATCTATGGATTGTTTTTTAATGGGTTTCAGAGGGCTTTAGGTCAAACCAGACTTGTACACGTTACTTAGTGCTGCCAACCTTAGAGATTTTTTCCTAGATCTAGGGATTTTCGTCACCGTTTGGGGGCAAAGGCAAATTTGTTCAAATCTATGGATTGTTTTTTAATGGGTTTCAGAGGGCTTTAGGTCAAACCAGACTTGTACACGTTACTTAGTGCTGCCAACCTTAGAGATTTTTTTCCTAGATCTAGGGATTTTCGTCACCGTTTGGGGGCAAAGGCAAATTTGTTCAAATCTATGGATTGTTTTTTAATGGGTTTCAGAGGGCTTTAGGTCAAACTAGACTTGTACACGTTACTTAGTGCTGCCAACCTTAGAGATTTTTTTCCTAGATCTAGGGATTTTCGTCACCGTTTGGGGGCAAAGGCAAATTTGTTCAAATCTATGGATTGTTTTTAATGGGTTTCAGAGGGCTTTAGGTCAAACCAGACTTGTACACGTTACTTAGTGCTGCCAACCTTAGAGATTGTTTTTCCTAGATCTAGGGATTTTCGTCACCGTTTGGGGGCAAAGGCAAATTTGTTAAAATCTAAGGATTGTTTTTCAATGGGTTTCAGAGGGCTTTAGGTCAAACCAGACTTGTACACGTTACTTAGTGCTGCCAACCTTAGAGACTTTTCCTAGATCTAGGGATTTTCGTCACCGTTTGGGGGCAAAGGCAAATTTGTTCAAATCTATGGATTGTTTTTTAATGGGTTTCAGAGGGCTTTAGGTCAAACCAGACTTGTACACATTACTTAGTGCTGCCAACCTTAGAAATTTTTTCCTAGATCTAGGGATTTTCGTCACCGTTTGGAGGCGAAGGCAAATTTGTTCAAATCTATGGATTGTTTTTTAATGGGTTTCAGAGGGCTTTAGGTCAAACCAGACTTGTACACGTTACTTAGTGCTGCCAACCTTAAAGATTTTTTTTCTAGATCTAGGGATTTGCGTCACCGTTTGGGGGCAAAGGCAAATTTGTTCAAATCTAGGGATTGTTTTGTAATGGGTTTCAGAGGGCTTTAGGTGAAACCACACTTGTACGTGTTACACAGTGCTGCCAACCTTAAAGATCTTTTTCCTAGATCTAGGGATTTTCGTCACCGTTTGGGGGCAAAGGCAAATTTGTTCAAATCTATGGATTGTTTTTTAATGGGTTTCAGAGGGCTTTAGGTCAAACTAGACTTGTACACGTTACTTAGTGCTGCCAACCTTAGAGATTTTTTCCTAGATCTAGGGATTTTCGTCACCGTTTGGGGGCAAAGGCAAATTTGTTCAAATCTATGGATTGTTTTTAATGGGTTTCAGAGGGCTTTAGGTCAAACCAGACTTGTACACGTTACTTAGTGCTGCCAACCTTAGAGATTTTTTTCCTAGATCTAGGGATTTTCGTCACCGTTTGGGGGCAAAGGCAAATTTGTTCAAATCTAAGGATTGTTTTTTAATGGGTTTCAGAGGGCTTTAGGTCAAACCAGACTTGTACACGTTACTTAGTGCTGCCAACCTTAGAGATTTTTTCCTAGATCTAGGGATTTTCGTCACCGTTTGGGGGCAAAGGCAAATTTGTTCAAATCTATGGATTGTTTTTAATGGGTTTCAGAGGGCTTTAGGTCAAACCAGACTTGTACACGTTACTTAGTGCTGCCAACCTTAGAGATTTTTTCCTAGATCTAGGGATTTTCGTCACCGTTTGGGGGCAAAGGCAAATTTGTTCAAATCTATGGATTGTTTTTTAATGGGTTT
>JAZHYW010027879.1:0-19615 GCA_037355805.1 Ixodes ricinus
TTTTTAATGGGTTTCAGAGGGCTTTAGGTCAAACTAGACTTGTACACGTTACTTAGTGCTGCCAACCTTAGAAATTGTTTTCCTAGATCTAGGGATTTTCGTCACCGTTTGGGGGCAAACGCAAATTTGTTCAAATCTATGGATTGTTTTGTAATGGGTTTCAGAGGGCTTTAGGTGATACCAGACTTGTACGCGTTACTCTGTGCTGCCAACCTTAGAGATTTTTTTCCTAGATCTAGGGATTTTCGTTACCGTTTGGGGGCAAGGGCAAATTTATTCATATCTATGGATTGTTTTTAATTGGTTTTAGAGGGCTTTAGAGCCAGGTTCCTTCCCTTTTTCCTCCTCGTGCCGGCCGAGTGCAGCGGGAAAAGGTTTCTTTGTATATTGTCGGGGCCAGAGGTAATCTCCTGTGGTAACAACAGCGATTTTGGGGGGACACACAAGGCCAGAGTTACAAAGTTTAATTACGTAAAAAGGTTTTCACGAAGCAAATTTAATCTATAAATCGCCACCCAACTACAGGAATCTATTCTTCCGTAACGATAATCTCAATACTCGCGCAAATTAACACATTTTCTGAAAATGTAAGGAAATCTAGGGAATTTCTTGATAAAAGTTGGGGAAGAAACGACCGCGGAGGCTGGCATCACTGACGTTATTAAAAGAAGTAAGGAATTACATTTACAATCACCCATACCTTAAATGTAACAAATTAGAGTTAAAACTAAACTTCCATAAAAGTAATTGACCTTTACTTGAAAAAAGTAATCCGTTTCTTTCACGGCGTTACTTTCAACCTTACCGTCCTAGTGTAAGATACAAGACACAATTGTTAAGCAAGCGTATATTGTGTGCCGCAACTCACACTCTTGTGACCTTGAGCAACATCTGGCTCTCAAAAGACTCATCGGACATCTTGCCTCGTTTCTATCCGAAGATGTCGTTCGCCGCACTAAACACCTTTTCAACCCGGAACCCACCTTTTTCCAAATAGGTGCTGCCACCTGAACGCGCGACCGAGTGGCTAGAAAACAACGCATTCGCAAGCTCTCCCTTACCCGCTTGACACCCAAAACGTCAGCTATTAGCCCCGATAACATGGCGTGGCGCCACCTGACGGGCCTATCGTCGTGACGTAGGATGGGGGATCACGTGACCATTTCCTGTACTCTGCGTCAAGGGTGGAGTCATTCATTCATTCATTTATTGATACTGTCAGCCCTTGCACAGGGCTATTACAGGGGTGGAAAAAAAGACAACAACAAACAAACATGTACGCTTACATGCAAGCATACACAAAGGTTACAAGTATATTGAGATGCTTCGTAATTTCGGCAGTTTACGAAACGGATCACTTCGTAGTTTTGAAAGATTTCTTTACACTATCTATAGGGGTTTTAATTTGTAGCACATACAACAGTAGCAGTGATACGCTCCAGAAATTCATTTAGCGACATAGATGACACAGCGGAATGAGGTAACATATTCGAATATTTATTAGCCCTCGGAAAAAAAACTGCACTTAAAGCAATCGTTTTTAACAGATGGATTAGGAATGTACATGCTATGACGATGTCTTGAGGATTCGGTGGAGAATTTCAAAGTACTCAGATTTTTTTATCTTTACGCAATTATGAATGATCTGAAAAAAAAACACTTTAACCTTTCATATTTTGTTCTTGATTCAAATGTAGGAAGATTGGCAAGTTCACATAGTTTTGTGGGGAATAGAACGTGGCTGTATCTCGTCTTCGCTCGTCTTCGCTTCGTCTTCGCTTGTGGGGGAATGAAAGTGGGAGTGTATCGGTCTTCGCTTTTTTGGATACTGCGGGTGTTTAAGGCTTCTTTTAACCCAATTTTTCGTTTCACTACTCGACCCCGTCAAGTTCCTAAATCGGCTACTGTACGAATGCTTCCGGGGAGCCGGGAAGCCGGTGAGCCGGTTGCAGGCGAGCAGGGAACCGGTCGCTGCAACCAACTTGTCGTTTTTGGCGGCTGTCTCGCCAACTGCAATGTGTGCTAACGAAGTGCGACCTACCGCTGAAGGTAATCAATTTTTTTATACTTCTATTCGACCAGGTACCCCCTTAGAACTGTGTACCCCTTTTCAGCTGTGCTGCCTAAAATCAGCATCAAAACGTTCGTGGACAAAGCCCTCGAAACATCCCGGCTGTTGCTCGAGGGCGAAAAAGTTCTTGAAGCGGCACACGTGTTATCTCTCCTGCAGCATCAAGAAGCTGGATAAGGATTGCTACACGTACATTGGATTCGTTCTCCAAACGTCGGCACTCACTTCAGACCCGCACGAGCTGGAGATAACACTGAATGGAAGAATGATGATATGCACGCAGGCGTGGCATTACTCTCTGCGGAAACTTTTCGTGTGTGTCTCTTACGAGTAAAATGCAGGGAAGTCGATCTCTGACGTGCGCCAACAAAATCCCTCCTCCCCCCCTTTTTTTGTGGAGGTTCACTAAAAAACTTTAGAGCACTTACAGAACATCTTTGCTCCAAACGGATACACGAAGTCTTCACCTCGAAAGTGCTTGCTGCACACTGTTGAACTCTTTAGAGTTTAATTTGCCCATTCTCAGTTTGACAAGCCACTCCGTGCGCAGCTGCTTCTCCTTGGGGTAGATGTGAAGCTGATGTTTGGGTCGGTCCCGTAACTGCGGCATTGCGGCTCCGAAGAGTACTTTACCGCTGATCCCTAAGCTCGACAGCTGCCGAAGGCGATGAACGCGTGTACTGTTCAAGCTTCAAACACAGGAAAAAGAAGAAAACAAAAAAAGCGAAAATACCGAGCGAACGGTTTTTGAAGACCCCGACCAAAGCAAGGCAGAATAACTGGCGTTATCACGTGATCCCCCATCCCACGTCACGGTCGAGCGATCGCAGCGCTCTAATTGGTCCCGCTCGGGGCCAATATCCTTTGGCCCATTGAGACGCTGTGTCCAAACTACGGCTCCACCAAACTACGCTTTTCTTCCCAGTGTAGATTATCTTGGTCCCTGAAGTTGATACAAAGAAGTCATCTTTCTCTCTCTCTCTCTCGGCCAGAAGGAAGCAAAGAAAGAGTAAAGAGACAAAAAAAAAGGCTCGATGTACACCTAAGCACTTCTTATGAGTTGTGAATGCGAAAGCACGCACGCCGCTCTTCGCTCACTTCTTTAGTCTGCGGCGTGTATATACAGCGCACTGACCTTGGGCGTGGAACGGTGGAGCCGCTGCCTCGCGGACACGCAGCGCCATCGGGTGAGCGATCGTTCAAACTGTCGTGTGCCTTGCGGCGCGAGGAAGGAACAGACAGCTACGTAGTTCCTAGCAGAATGAACCCCTTGGTTTATTCCATGCGCCGTATATATTGCCACCCGCGCCGTAACAACCGATGAGAGGCTAGCGAACATGGTGATCAGTGATAACACAACAGTATGATAACACAGTCAGGATGACACCACACAAACTGACGCGCAGCGGCCAATGGATGCCTCGTCGACGCGTGCCAGCCAATGGGACCGAAGTGTTAAAGGTGCCGTTGGCTAGCTTTGCGCGTGGTTTCATTTAGGTGCCGTTTTGCATGGTTTCAAAGCTGATGACGTCGGCTCGCTCCATGAGACAGTTAATGCATTTCGCATTAAAAAGGCGCGCACAGACCCGTTACACCAGCTCGCGTGCACTTTGATTTTTTGTATTTGTTTTTTAGAGCGCAGCTCTTAGGCGCCCGTTTCGGCTTGAGCGGCGTCGCCGTCGCCGTCGCCGTCGGCGGCGGCGTAACCGCGCGGTGCATGATGGGTAAATTTCCCTGCTAAATTTAGCGGAAAATTTTCTCCGCTAAATCTAGCGGAAAATTTTCCCCCGCAAAATCTAGCGGAAAATTTTCCCCGCTAAATCTAGCGGAAAAATTTCCCTCTAAATTTAGCGTATAAAATTTCCCGCTAAATCTGGCGGAAAATTTTCCCCGCTAAAACTAGCGGAACATTTTCCCCTGCTATATCTAGCGGGAAATTTTCCTGCTAAATCTTTCCCCCGCTAAATCTAGCGGAAAATTTTCCCCGCCAATTCTAGCGGATATTTTTCCCGCTAAATTTAGCGGAAAATTTTCCACTATATCTAGTGGAAAAATTTCCTCGCCAAATCTAGCGAATATTTTTCTGCATAAATCTAGCGGGAAGTTTTTCCGCTAAATCTAGCGGAAAATTTTCTCCGCTAAATCTAGCGGAAAATTTTCCCCGCTAAATTTAGCGGAAAATTTTCCCGCTAAATTTAGCGGGGAAAATTCTCTTCCTCGAGGTCACGTGACCCCTAAGCCACGTGACCCCTCCCCCGTGCCTTCCCCTCCTCCTCAAGAGCTGCGCTCTAATTCGGCGTTACAGGGAGTTGTAAATGGCTTTCATTTTTTTTTTGTTGGAATGAAAAACTTTGAACTGGGGAGTTTGCCTAATATTTTTTGCATGGAAAGTCCGGTTTTTTGTATCAGTGTGCATCCCACTTCGTTGTGGGCGAGCAAGCTGACGAGTTACGTTTTGCAAAAACCAAACCACAAAAAGAACAAGGCTTTGAGCATGTAAAGAATACCAGGCCTTACGTTTTGTAAATGCAGGTGACAGTGTGATTCCGGTAGAATCGCACTGTCACCCGGTTTTCTTTACAAAAAAAAGATATAAATATTTTTTACGATCTTTTTGTGTATATTTAACGTTCTTGCATTTTTCCTCCACGTATGAAAAAATATGTAACGGATTACAATCGGAGCTTTACGTAAAATTGTAAGGAAATTACTTTACAATTATGTTTTCAAATATGTAATTATTCCCTTATAAAATACTGATAAATGTAAGTGATTACAAGTAATTTCGTTCCTTGTAACGGATTGCGTAGAAGTCTGTGTCAAACTGCCCGTTGCGTTAATGAGCGACTCATGAATCACAAAGATCCGTTCTCCTGCAGTCCCCAAATTCAGATTTTGTAAAACATTTAAAAATTCACAACAGTTGTCATCCGAATTGGACGTCCACCCACGTGATAAGCCGAGAGTGCCATCAGTTTAAACGCGAAGTAAAAGAAACTCTTAGTATTGGTTCTGCTGAAAATCGTGTAAGTGTCCCGTCGATGGTGAATGACAAGCGGGTACAAAACTTTTTTACAAATGTAATTTTTTTTTATTTGTCAGTCAATTGTTTGATTTTGGCAAGTGTGCTACTGTTGAAATGTGCAAGTTTTCCGTCGATGGTAATTGAGAAACTTTTTGCATGTGGCTTTTTTAACTGCTAGTAAGTTGGTTGACCTTGGCTAGTGTGGAAGCGTTGAGGGCAGTTCTTGTTTTGTTTGCCTCTTGCTGACAATCTGGGGTGCCACTTGGTGTCAGGCTTCTTGGCGTTGGACTGCAGTGTACCCCTAATAAAAAAGTTTTGTATTAGAATACCATAAAACCCTTTATTTTCGCGGACCCTATTCTTCGCGAATCGGTCACAGAGGACATAATCGCGGCCACTAAATTTCGCAAATTCGCGCACCCTTAAATTTTGCGAATTTTTTAATTCACGAAATTGGCAAAAAATTAGGGGCTCGCGAACATTAAGGGGTATACATAGGGCTCCGTGTTTTCGAGTTTATTTTTCGTGAAATTCGGAGGGTGTTTTTCGGAGTTTATTTTTAGCAAAAATCGGTGCTTTTATTTTTCGTAAATCCCCAATTTTCCGACATTCGGAGATTAATTTCGCAGTGTTTCCTATTAAAAAATACTAAATAATAACCGGATACAAATGTATGCCAGATAAAAAATAAAACGCGCTTGTATCAATTAAGATTTCTTCAGTTGAATTTGGACGTTGGTGTCATTGGCAATACTAATTTGTCCCACGTCAAAAGTCGCACACAAGTGTGGCTTCGATAAATGTCGATACCTTAAAATCAATAAACTGCCGGAGGTAGCTGCAAGGAAGCTCGTAGTCATGCCATCAATCTATCCCGCGGCCGCTCGAGGTGGAGTGGTTAAGGATGTAATAGAGAAGTTTAAACTGCCCTCTTCCCTAGTGTATACAATCTCTATGGTCCATACTCTTCCACCGTCACCAGAAACATACCCTCTCCTCTCTCTAAATCCCAAATCCCATGGCCCAAATTGGCAAACCAAAAGAGTGGCTTTTGTCATGACACGAATAGTGCGATGACCTGTTTCCTGAACCAATCCTTGACGAGACAAGCCGATAAGACCCCTTTTGACAACGGTCCGAGACTTGAAAGATAGTTATGGTGTCATTTTTCCAGGATCATTGATCCTGCGCTGCTCAAATTGTAAAAAGAAAAAAAAATACTTTTTCTTTTTTTGTTGTGTGTGTTGGGGGGGGGGGGGCGGTAGGGGCATGTAACAATTCGGAGCTTATCGATAAATCCGAATCGCCAAAAATTTTACCGGTGGGTGTTTTTCGGAGTTCTTCGCGATTTATCTGAGAACACGGGAGCCGGAAGATATACAGCAAAGCTTCAGCTATGTTCAGATGTTGTATGCATCATTCTCTTTTGTGTCCTTCTATTTCCTTCTTCCGGTGTCTCAGGTTTAGTTATGTCTACTATAATAATCCCTGAAGAAGGAGAACAAGGGGGACGAAGGACAAACACAAATCTTCAAACACAGCTAGGTAACTGGTGTGGGACCGAAAAAATTCTTAAAAATGCAGGCGACCCTTGTTTGGTGTCAGGCTGGTGGCAGCTGATAAAACCCGTTTGCTCTGCTGACGTCGAATTCCTGGTTAGCTCAGTTGGTAGAGCTCTCCACTGGCAATGGAGAGGTCCCTGGTTCAATACCAGGACCAGGCGGAATTTTTCAGCGCGCACCAGTCATCTAGCTGTGCATGGAGATTTGAGTAGTATATTATAGTACACGATGGAGCAGATAACGATCAAACATGTGTTTCCTGATATTGATATCGAAAACAGATTCTTGATTTTTATCCTGCTCTATCGTGTATCATATGAATACCCGGATGCGTCACGTTCCCGCGCCTCATTCCCAAGGCCCGTGCTCGGCCCCAAAATTTCGGGACCTGTCAAGCATGAGTTGAGTCAGTCGCCAGAGGGCTGGTCACATGATGAGTGACGTCAGAGTTCGCTCATACATCACGTGGGAGCGACCAATCAGCCAATCCTTTTCAGATATCAGACTTTATATAATCGATAATTGATAATCAATCAAAAAATGTATCATCGACCGATGATCCTCCGATTGTCGGTCGATGGATTGCTAGTCGCGATTGTCTTTAACGTCACGTCACGTGACATGTCACGTGACGTTGACATTGGCTGCTGTCACGTGACATGTCACGTGACAACTGCCAATTTTAATTCCTCCGAAAAAAGGATTTTAAAATACTTTAAACTCTTGTCCCTCGGCCGGTTTCGAACCAGCGACCTTCTCGTTCCGGCAGCCCGACGTGATACGTCTCCGCAACCAAGGAAAATGTCTTTTTCTTTTTTTTTTTCATTTTTTCGAAAAAGAACACGTTTTTTTTTACATATTGCAGTTGCACGTAACATGCGTGGACACTTTCAGATGTTTGTTTAGTCATTCTATTATCAGGACAGAGAGACACAGAAAGTCAGTCCCGGTTTACAGCACACAAGATAACACAAAGCGTCATTTTTGGTCCCTACAGTCAGAAAAAAACGTTCTTGGTCGCGCCCTCACGAATCCAGTTGCCTGACCGCCATCAGGTCCTAGCGGGCCAGAAAGCGTGGGAGCCCCAGTTAGCCCCGCTCTTGTCCCTTTGTTGCCGGGCGCGATTGTCCTTGAGTTGTTTTGCCACCAGTCTATTTTTTATGTGCTGCCATTCCCTTCCTTCGTGGTATTCCTCACCCGCGGAAATCGAGAGGTGCCACCTTAGCCTTGACGTGAAGTAGTCCCATGTCGGCCTGGCGTCGGTGTGACATTCCACGATGGCGGTGCGCGCCAACTAAATGGACTGTAGACCCAGCAGGACAATTGCCGGGACTACGTCCGAATTGTCGGCACCTCCGAGGTGCAAATACTCAAGGTTAGCCGCTCGATTTCAAAATCCAGCCCAAATGCCACCCTGAGTTCGTCCCAGAAGAGGTACGCGTTCGAGCACTCGTCAAAGACGTGTTGTATCGTCTCACTCGCGCCACACAGGTCGCAGTTCGCAGACCAGGGAACGAAAAACCGCTCGCGTCTAACCACACCTTCACAGGCGGCACCTCGAGGTGGAGTCGGACGAAGAAGTCCTTAGTGGATGCCGGGACAGGGAACCTCCGCACCCGCTTGAAGAGCCCGGCAGCGCAAAGGGGACCGGCTCCATTCTGTACAGGGGCATTGGGAGCACGATGGCGAGTGTGTCCCAGTACAGCGTCTTCTGGCTGGCAGCGAGGAGGTATTCCCATGAGAAGTGGACCAGGAAAAACTCAACTGAGGCGGCGATTTCTGCGTAGGAACGCAGACCCGCTCCCCTGGTGGTGCGACCTGTAGTACTGACCATCCATCTGCCGAGGTACGGATAGCTGATGTGATGTAGGGCCCTCAAAAAGAGGGGGTCCCGCCTGTCTCTGAAGAGAAGGAAGCTCTGCACGTGGAGTTTCACCACCACGTTCACAAGGCCCAGACCTTCGGCCGCCAAACTGAGGAAGAGGTTGCTGCGCCGCGTCCTTTCCATCGTCGACCTCCAGATGAAGCTCGTCCAGCTTCGGTGAATCCGATTGGCAGTTGACTCGGGGCAAACGGCAGCCTGTGCCTAGTAGAGTACTGTTAGATATGAAGTAGAGTTGCAGACGTACGCTCTATTAAAGAGCGATAACCACCTGCCGAGCCACGGGAAGAGCTTCGCCTGAATAGCGTTGGTCTTCTGACGCCACTTTTCTACCGTGGGTCCACGTTCTCCATTCGGCGCTCCCAGGTAGCTCTCAACCGTTGTTCTCCATTCGATGTCTGTGAAGATTTTGGGCGTCGTGGCCCAATCCCCTAGCCAAGCTCCGATGGACTTCTACCAAATGACCTCTGCTCCAGACGCCTGGGACAATACCGGAACGTGCTCAGCCTCAACTTGAGCCTTAGAGCTGCAAATCAAGGCCACATCATCGGCGTAAGCCAGAGCTTCACGTGTTGATCGCCCGTCTGCAGTCCTTGTATGGTTGTGTCCCGGACGATGGCCCCGGCAGAGGGGATCCAGTTGTATGGCGAAAAGTATGGGAGAGAGCGGGCATCCCTGTCGCACCGAGCGGCCTATCAGTATTGAGCGCCCTTTATTGCCATTGACGAGAAGTCTCGTCGATTTGTCTCGGTAGCAGAGGCCCACCCGGTCCAACATTCCATCCCCGACCTCACATTTCTTCGGCACAGCCCTTAGGAACTCGTGGGACACTCGGTCAGAGGCTCGCCTCATGTCGAGTTGAAGGACCGCCAAAAACTGACGTCCTTCACCACTTGCCTCCCTGACGATACGCATGGCGTGGAGGTTTCGCGCTATGGAACGCACCCGTAGACCGTAAGCTTGATGGTCGCCCACCACGCACCAAAGTCCAAGATCCAACCTTCTCGCCAAAATTTTGGCAAGAAATTTCCTAGTCCCCACAGAGCAGGCTGATGGGCCTGTTGTCCGTCACTGCTGGATCGGAGCCCGTCGTCTGCCTTTTTCGGGATGAGTACCGCAAGACTTTCCCTCATTGACTGAGGGAGAAGTTTTCGCTGAAAGATATGTTGGTTTACCTCTACCAGAATGAGTCAGAGGAGGTCCCCGTACCTCTTGTAGGACTCTAGCGCCGATTCCATTCGGTGCGGGTGCTTTGTTGCCGGACAGCTTCTTGATGGCTCGCCGTACCTCAGACTCCCTGATTGGGCGTTTATTAAGTCTTTTATATCTTCCGGGACGGTGGCGAGCTCGTGGAGGAACGTGTGGTGGGTACTGGCATCGCATTCCTGTTTGCTAAAGAGTCTTTTGTAGTGCAATTCAAAAGCTCCAGCTACCTCTTCCTGCCCACTCACCTGGTGGCCCTCGTACCGCACATTGGAGATGTGGTTTGCCTGCGCGAGCTTCCTTTCGAAGGTCTGGAAAATCTTCGTGGGCTGGGTCTTGCCCTCCAGGTTTAGCTCTCGGCTCCTCACCTGGGCGCCCTGCAACCTTCTCCTCCAGCATCTCCTGAAGGCATTGACATAATCGAACCAGACGCCATGCAAGTCCCAGTGCAAGTGCGTGCAGCCCGCGCCGCAGCACGTTTACTTCTTCCTTCACAACACTTCTTCCCCTCTCACGAGGAGTAGTGAAATATATAATAGTAAAAAAATTGCAAAAAACATGCACGGCAAAAGGTTTGTTAGAACACAGCAAAAAGAAATATGAAGAAATAATGCACGGCAAAATGTTCATCCAGTGCTAGGGCGAAAACCGCACCACGGGCTTCCGCGCTCGTGTGCCTCGACGAACTGGGGTCTGCTGATGTATCACCGTAGTCGAGGCTGTGGTGTCAGCAGCGTCCGGATTGACCGCGAGGCCAGTAGTTGCACTGGGCTGGGTGGGTTGGTGCATATCGTCCCCGGAAATCACAGATGAATTTGTGCCCACATCCGGAGGGCTCTCCGTCGTCGAGGGTGTGGTGTCAGCACCGTTTGTGCCTACAGGGGGCTGGTCGACACTTGGTGTGCATGGACAAGCTGTTGATGGGAGTTCCGCGCTACCAGTAAAACTGTGGGGTCTCGGTGCTACGCGGATGTGATCGTGGTGCCTTGTCCACACTCTGCCATCTGGCAGTTTCAGTGTTGATGCAAATCCTTGATCAGACTCTACAGTAGCCGGCACCCACCTAGGGCCGGGTCGGAAATTCCGAGCAAAGACTGGTGTTCCGGGCTCAATATCCGTGACCCTCGTGTATGGTCCATTTTTGCGCACGTCCTGCTGGAGCTGTTTTAGATTCACTGTGGTCCGAAGATCGGGTCGCAGCAAGCCCAACGCAGTCTTGAGCTTCCGACCCATCAAAAGTTCAGCAGGACTACAGCCCGTCACTTCATGCGGCGTCGTCCTGTATGACAGCAGCAGTCTGGCTATTTGCGTATGAAGGTCCCCTGATCCGGCCTTCTTCAACTTCTGCTTAATCGTCTGCACTGCTCGCTCGGCCGCTCCATTGGACGCGGGATGGTACGGGGGCACCAGCACTTGTCTTACGCCATTCTTCCGTAAGAATGTCTTGAATTCTTCGCTCACGAACGCCGGACCATTGTCTGATACAACTACATCCGGCAGCCCCTGAATAGCAAACATCTTCCGCAGACAATCAACTGTCACAGACGTCGAGCATGTGCTTACTGGAAATACCTCGATCCACTTGGAATAAGCGTCGACGGCAATGAACAGGTAGGTGTTCCTCAGGGGTCCAGCAAAGTCTACATGCAGTCGAGACCACGGCCTTTCCGGAAATGGCCATGGCCTCACTGGTCCCGATCTTGGCACTCGCTGATGTTCTTGACAGGTACGGCATGCCTCCACTGCTGCCGTGATGTCCTTATCCAGATCTGGCCACCATACATGGCTCCGGGCCACTGCTTTCATCTTCGAGACTCCTGGATGACTTTCATGTAGCAACTGGAGCACATCCGCCTGTAAAGACGTGGGGACTACCACTCGGCTTCCAAGTAAAATACAATCACTCTGAACGCTCATCTCTTGAAACCGTGCTTCGTATGGCTTCCACGGCTCTCCACAGGGCGGCCTTTGACCAGTCCACAATGCTGCTCGCAGTTGTGACAAGCACGGATCTCTGCTCGTAGCTACTGCAACCGTTTGGGCTGACAATACTCTTGGGTAGCATCCTTGGAGCATGAACACCTCTGGGGGCACTTGACCTGAAACTCGCTTGTAGGTAAGGGCAGCCGGCTCAGTCCGTCTGCGTGAGGAATCTGTCCGCCAGGCCTGTACTTCAAGGTGTAATCATACCCCGACAAGAACAATGCCCAGCGTAAGATACGTGGCGAACATGACTCGGGAATGGGCTTGTCAGCTGCCAACAGCCCCAGTAGTGGTTTATGGTCAGTGGCCGCCTCAAACGAACGCCCCCAAAGATACTGCTTGAAACGAGTCACTCCAAACACCATAGCAAGCGCCTCCTTGTCAAGCTGGCTATAGTTTCGCTCGGCAGCAACCAGGCTCCGCGACGCAAATGCGATAGGTCGCTCTTCTCCCGACGCCTCCCTCTGTGCAAGAACCGCACCGAGACCGTACGGAGATGCGTCCGTGACCAACACTGTTCTCTTCTTTGGGTCGAAATGAGCCAACGTTTCTGCTGATGCCAGTAGGGACTTACTCTGGGAGAAAGCCTCCTCTTCAGGTGACGTCCAGGTCCATGGTACGTCCGGAACGAGCAGATGATTCAGCGGGTGCAGTACTGCAGAAAGTCGGGGAATAAACTTGCGATAAAAGTTAATAAGGCCTAGGTAGCTTTGGAGGCTTTTGACGTCCTGCGGTCTCGGGGCCAAGAGGACAGCCTCGACATTCTTAGGGCTGGGATGCAACCCTTTGTGCGTAATAATATGCCCTAAATACTCCACACGATCCTTCATGAACTCGCACTTGGCTAGCTTCAAGCGAAGGCCTGCCTCCTGAAGGCGCCCGAGGACCCGGCACACATTCTTCCAGTGATCTTCGTCACTTACGCCGGTCACAAGAATGTCATCGAAATAGACCGCAACGTGCGGCAGATCGCCCAGGAGATTGTCCATTTCTCGCTGGAACAAGGCAGGGGCGGACACCACGCCAAACGGAAGCCTTGTAAACGTGAACAGGCCTTTCAGAGTGTTGATCGTGACCAATTCTTGTGACTGTGCATCCAGCTGGACTTGTTGATACGCGTCCTTTAAGTCGAGCTTGGTGAACTTCACCCCGTTGGTCAGTTTCGCGAACAGCTCTTCAATCCTAGGAATCGGATAGCTTTCGCTGACCGTCGCTGGATTGATCGTGATCTTGAAGTCGCCACAAAGGCGTACGCGGCCATCTTGCTTTACAACAGGAACTACGGGTGCAGCCCACTGGGACGTCTTGACGGGGCGTATGATGCCTTCGCGCTGCATACGCTGAAGTTCCTCTACTACTCTGTCTCGGAGTGCGAATGGCACTGGTCGTGCTTTAAAAAATTTCGGTCTTGATCCTTCCTTTAGGATGATCTTTGCCGACACACCCTGCATTGTTCCAAGCGTTTCTGAAAAAACTTCGCTGAATTGTTCGACTAGGCTTGTGACGGAACGGACCGCATTCACCCCTCAGGCTTCGAAATAGTAATGTTGAATGCTTCCATCCAGTCTCTTCCCAGCAGTGTCGGACATGTCCCCTTTACCACGAACAACGGCAGTGTCGACTCACGTGTTCCCACCTTGGCTGCTGCAGTAATCTTCCCCAGAACCGATGAGAGCTCTCCCGAATAGCTCTTCAGTCTCACTTCGGAGTGTTCTAATGGCGTTCCAGGAAACAGTGCATTGAACTTTTGCTCACCGATGATGGAAACGCTGGCGCCGGTGTCCAGCTCCATGACTAGTGGCACGTCATTCACGATGGCTTTAATCTGCATGGGCCCGGGTCCCGTTGTTCGCAACGACCACATGGCGCACTCGTCTTCATCGGGTTGTGTTTCCTGGAGGTCGTCCATTTGATGCACAGAACGAGAGTCCATCCGATTCTTTGGGCCAGTCAGTGCCGCTCTGCAGGCCCTTGCAATGTGACCCTGACGTCCACACTTGAAACAGGTGCTTGCCCGGTGGCGACACCGGGACGTTTGATGTTTATCTCCACACCGATCACAGCCACGCTCGACTGCGTTGGCCGCATTCCGTCTGGGAGGTTCCACAAAGTTGGTGGGCTCCACTGCGCTCGCTGACTCAGCCTGAGGACAGAGGGTGTGGGCGTCTTTCCTTGCGGCTTCCATTGCAATGACCAGTTGCTTGGCAGACTCAAGGTTTAGGCTTGACGATTCCAATAACCGTGTCTGCATTCCCGTGTCGTTGATACCGGACACTATCTGGTCCCTCATCATGCGGTCGCGCGTGGTGCCGAAGTTGCAGTCATCTACCAACTTGTTTAGCGCCGCTACATAGTCACTGACAGCCTCGCCTTCGTGCCGTCGCCTTGAGAAGAATTTGAAGCTTGCAACAACTTCCGATACCCTGGGCTTGAAATGGGCATTGAGAGCTGCGAAGATTTCGGTGAGCGTTGCCTCCCCTGGTTTCGTTGGCGCGAGCAGACTTCGTAACAGTGAGTATGTTGCTGTCCCGCAGCTTGTCAGAAATACGGCCGATTTCTTTTCCTCGGCAACATCGTTGGCCAGGAAGTACAGGAGAACACGCTCCTGGTATTCCGCAAACTCAGTTGTACTTGCATCAAACGCTTCCAGCTTCCCGACGGCCGGCATCTTGTCAGGTACCTCTCCTCGATATCTTCGTCGCGGCACTGCGTCAATATATTACAGTTTATCTCTCGTCGCCAGTTGACATAATCGAACCAGACGCCATGCAAGTCCCAGTGCAAGTGCGTGCAGCCCGCGCCGCAGCACGTTTACTTCTTCCTTCACAACAGGCATGTCTTGCAGTGTCGGTATCCTCAGCGAAGGTGCCAGGCCTCTTCTCCCCTACACTCTTGGAAAAAAGGGTATGGATAGTCCTCTAAAAGGAGGAACGGACTCTGTAACCTATGTTCCTACAGAAAGGAGAAACCTTCGTCCCTGAAGCAGGAGACAAATAGTTCCTCCGTCGATGCAGAGTGGGCAAGGCAGCCGAACGATGCAGCCACGGCTCAATTTCTTCGTTTTTTTCGTCCAGGTTCTTGCCTCGTGCATCGACCCGGTGTCGTTCGGTGATGTCGGCAGCGCGGATTATTCCTGCTGCGTCAAGTCCATCGACGCGGTTTCCTTCGGAAATGTCGGCAGCGCGGGTGATTCCTGCTGTGTCAAGTGCCACCAACCAGTACCGATGACAACGTTCGACGATGGTGACTCAGCGGTACACAACGGGAGCATCGCTCGGTTTTTCGAACTTTATCCTCATCGCGGCAACACCCAAGCGACATCGACATCAACAGGACCAGCGAGCAACGCCCCTCAGGCTTTTTTCGTCAGTGGGCAAGGCAGCAGCCGAACGATGCAGCCACGGCTCAATTTCTTCGTTTTTTCGTCCAGGTTCTTGCCTCGTGCATCGACCCGGTGTCGTTCGGTGATGTCGGCAGCGCGGATTATTCCTGCTGCGTCAAGTCCATCGACGCGGTTTCCTTCGGAAATGTCGGCAGCGCGGGTGATTCCTGCTGTGTCAAGTGCCACCAACCAGTACCGATGACAACGTTCGACGATGGTGACTCAGCGGTACACAACGGGAGCATCGCTCGGTTTTTCGAACTTTATCCTCATCGCGGCAACACCCAAGCGACATCGACATCAACAGGACCAGCGAGCAACGCCCCTCAGGCTTTTTTCGTCAGTGGGCAAGGCAGCAGCCGAACGATGCAGCCACGGCTCAATTTCTTCGTTTTTTTCGTCCAGGTTAGTAGAAAGCTTTCTACTAAAGAATTGAAAAGTGATTGTTTATGTCTGATTGTGCTGCCTTGCCCAGGCGTGTTGTGTGATTGTATAGCGGGTTGTTTTGACTCGTTTTGTTTTCTTATTCTACTTTTGAGTGGGGATGTTGAAATGAACCCTGGTCCAACTATCGACGAGCAGCTGGCACAAATCATTGAAAGTCAAAAGAAAACTCAAAAGAACTAAAGTCAATTCAAGGAAAATTAGATTCACACATATCGGAAACAGATAAAAGGTTGACCTCTATAGAAGGAAAGCTGGAGTCTTTTTCACGTACAGTAGAAAGAGTGGATGACTGTGAGCGTGCTGTGAACAATCTAAATCATCAGGTTGCAACGCTAACGAGCAAAATAGATGATCTCGAAAACCGCAGTCGACGGAATAATTTGATTGTATATGGAGTCGATGAACGTGAAACGGAAACGCCAAATTCTCTCCGGGAGTTTGTCTTGACAGGATTATTTGAGGAGAAGCTGGGCATTAAGGTCAGTAGCCTTGAACGTATTCATCGTTTGGGTAAAAAGACTCCAAATAAAACACGCCCTGTAATTTTGCGTTTGTTTGACTTTAATGAAAAAATGGAGCTACTAAGAAACGCAAGAAAATTTAAGGGAACGAAAATTTCAGTTTCAGAAGATTTTTCGATTAGAATTCAGAACATCCGAAAACAGTTATGGGCAACTGTTAAAGATAAAAGGAAACCCGAAGATAAAGTATATCTTAAGTATGATAAGTTGGTTATTAATCAGGATGTGTATGTGTGGGACGACGAAAAATGTCGAAGATGTAAGCTTACGGGCTCTGGGATTGATGACGTGAACGAGGCACAAAATGATTTTGCTAGCACTTCCCAGTCTGGAAGAGGTAGGGCCGGTGACAGGCTGCGTGAACAAACTCGCGAAAGACTGGCTGGTGCCAAAAGTATTTCGGGCGACCATGACCGTGTGCGTTCAAATGAACAAGCCTATTTCACCCGTGCTCGTAAAAATCAGGCAGCGACATCTTCTAACTCCCAGACACTGTCACAAGCGTCATAGCTACAGGCAAGAAGCAGTGACGAACATGTTACTTCTTTTCCATCTGTTTCAGTTACGTTTACTAACATAAGAAGTGTTATGAATAAACGAGATAAGCTTAACTCTGTTGTAAGCTCAACGAACGCAGACCTAATTTTTCTTACGGAAACATGGCTCAGTAAACATGTCTGCAGCTCTGAAATTTTTCAAGGAGATAAAACATATAATGTATATCGTTTTGACAGAGACGGTAGACATGGGGGTGGCACACTCATAGCCGTATCACAGAGCATACCTTCATTTTGCGTAGATGTTGCTTCCGATCTAGAAATGGTTTGGGTTTGTATCACTTTAAATAACACAAGAATTTTACTGGGTGTCTGCTACCGCCCCCAACAAGCGCAGTGACATTTATTGATGATTTGCATGACGTTATGAATTCTATTGTTTGTCAGTATCCCAGTTCTCCTATTTTTTTATTAGGAGATTTTAATTTTCCTGATATCATGTGGTCTGACCCCCCTTCTTTTCAACCTGTTTCAACTCAGAGTCAACATTTTTTGGATCTGTGTGCGTGTTTTAATTTGACACAGCTGGTGACGAAACCAACAAGGTATGCCAATGATACGGCGAACACACTTGATTTAATTCTGTCGACACACCCTGACCTTATATCTTCCCTTACGTATCTTCCAGGCTTAAGTGATCACTCGTTGTTAAATTTTGATCTCAAGGTTGCTCCCCCAATCAATATTAAAAAAGTAAAGCTTATTTCTGACTACAATAAAGCCAATTTTGATCTTATTAACCAAAAACTGTGCAGCTATCTGGACATATATCTGCCACAATTTGATCAACGAAGCGTGCAGGAAAATTGGAGATTATTTTGTTTAAAAGTGAACGAGCTGATTGATGCGCATGTACCCGTCAGGCGTATTCAATCTGATGCTAAAGCACCTTGGTATACTAACACCCTAAAACGTCTTTCCAATAAAAAACAGCGACTTTTTCGTTTAGCTAAATTACGTAACACGATTGATCGGTGGGAAGCATACTTTGCGGTGGAGGTCGAATATTCCCAAGCTGTATCTGACGTCAAAGAAAATTTTTTAAGAACACTTTGCCGGGTCTATTGTTAAATGACCCCAAAAAGTTCTGGAAGACTGTTAATATGAATGAAGACGGCTTAATTTCTCTTAGCGATGAGTCTGGGGCGTTAATCCCTCCGGCAGAATATCCATCAGTGTTTAATAATGTTTTTTCTAATAGTTTTTCTGTAGGGAATGGAAATGTAGTTCATGACGTTCCACGTTGTGAGTTTAGCCCTATGTTTCCAATTTCCATGGAGCCTACTGGAATTGTAAAGTTAATTGATTCTTTGAAAGTATCATCGTCATGTGGAAGCGATAATATTAACTCAAAATTTCTTAGACAAACTAAAATGTACTCATCCTTTTTTTGGCCAAAATTTTCCAGCAATCTCTTGAGTGTGGAACGCTCCCAATAGAATGGAAAACTGCGAAGGTGGTTCCACTGCATAAGTCGGGTAACAAGCATTCTCCATTAAATTATCGACCCATTTCTCTAACAAGTATTCCCTGTAAAATAATGGAGCATATACTGTACTCTCATATTTTTAATTACCTAGAATCAAATTCATTTTTCGCCCCTGCTCAACATGGTTTCCGTCGCTCATTTTCTTGTGAAACACAGCTGCTTCATTTCACTCATTGTTTGCATGCTGTACTGGACAAAAACCATCAGGCTGACTGTATTTTTCTCGATTTTTCTAAAGCATTCGACAAGGTTAATCATAAGTTACTAATGCTTAAACTTTCTTCATTAAACCTAGATCCTAACTTGTTAACCTGGCTGGAATGCTTTCTTACCAACCGCTCACAATATGTAACTTTAAATGGCAATAATTCATCCCTGACTGATGTGGTATCGGGCGTGCCCCAAGGTTCGGTTTTAGGCCCGCTTCTTTTTCTAATATTCATTAATGATTTACCAAGTTGTGTATCTTCCTCCATGCATTTATACGCAGATGACTGTGTAATTTATCGGGAAGTTCATGATGATGATGATGAACGCCTTTTGCAATCTGATTTAAATAATATTACTCTTTGGTGCAAAAAATGGCGTATGGAACTAAACCCTAACAAATGCAAACTAATGCGGGTTTCCCGGCAAGGCGCGCGCCCTTCAGCATATACACTAACCGACATTCAACTTGAATCTGTAAACTCGTACCGTTATCTGGGTGTTACTATATCATCGACTTTAACCTGGAAACCTCATATCGATATAATAATCGCCAACGCTAACCGCATGTTAGGATACCTACGACGAAACTTCAGAACGGCTCCAGTTAACTTAAAACTTCTTCTTTATAACACTCTTGTACGGTCAAAATTGGAATACGCAGCCTCTATTTGGGATCCTAACCACGCCTTTCTACATAAAGCTCTCGAACTAGTTCAAAATAACGCCGTTCGTTTCATTCTGTCTAATTATAATCGAACAGCCAGCATATCATCAATGAAGTCCAGTCTGTTGTTACCCTCTTTGTCACTGCGTAGAAAGTTTTTTCGACTTTGCCTGTTTCATAAAGTGTACCATCATCAGTCGCTGCGAGACCATTTCTTTACATTGCCTAACTATTACTCTTCCCGTCTGGACCATCGGAATAAAGTTGGATTAACACGTTGCCAAACAAACACTTTTTTTATTCATTTATCCCACATACATCAAACGACTGGAACCACCTTCCAGCAGGTATCGCAACTATACCCGATTATTTTCTTTTTCGCCAATCTTTGTTTACATTTCTGTTTGATGAGCCAACATGAGTCTTTTTATTTTGTTTATTTGTTCGTAACATATATTGCTTACAGATTTTAGGCAATCGCAGTGTATTTTTGATATTTGAATTTCTTGCCGCATGTTTTTTCGTGTTTTTTTGTTCTGTCAGTTTGTTTTATTTTTGTTTGCTTTGCCCCTCCCCTCTACAATGCTTCGGCGCTTGAGGGTATGTACAATAAATAAAT
>JAZHYW010027881.1:0-15452 GCA_037355805.1 Ixodes ricinus
AAAGGCAATGAAAGGTTCTACACGTGGTATTATTTTAAAAACAAAACTAAACATAGTCGACTAACAAAAAAATCCGCAGTTTAGGTCACAGTTGTTCGCGAGGCATGTTTGGGGATTTTTACAAAGATTGGACCGACGAATAATAAATAGTAGATGAAATGTCGTTTTACTGACTTGCATATATATCACAATGAAAAAATATCGAAACTCTCTTTTGAATACTTTGACATTGAGAGTGGTTCAAAAACGCCACACACGAAAATCGTCAAATCCCACCATCGGCATTTGCTCTTTTTTTAGCATTTTTAGAGGCTTGAAACTCAAAACCAAGGCAAATACTATTAACGAAATGTATTCTGGCTAAAAGAAGGGTGTGAAGAGAACGCAACGCCAGAAAAAGAAAAAAATTAAAAATGGGTTTTTTTTTAGACAGCGTGCTGAAGTTGAACAAAAAGTGAAAACCCTCTCTGTTTCATAATTTATTTCTCAGTACTCGTACATGATAAAAACACGAACTTTGCTTAATTTGGAAGGCGATGAATGGTTTTACACGTGGTAATATTTTAAAAGCGATACTAAACATAGTCGACTCAAAATAAAATCCCCATTTTAGGTCACAGTTGTTCGCGGAGGCATGTTTGGGGATTTTTACAAAAATTGGAACGACGAATAATAAATAGCAGTTATAATGTCGGCTTACCTACATGCCTATATATCACACTAAAAAATATAGACGTTCTCTTTTCAATACTTTGAGATCGAGAGTGATTCAAATACGCCACACACGACAATCGTCAAAACCTCGTAGTTCTTTCCCGCTTCTTTGAGATTTTTTTTCTCAGGAACTAATCATGTCAGGACATGAAAATAAAAAGGATTGTTCTTCTAGGAACATGCTCCACAAAATATAAAAATTTGAAGCAAAATAAAAATACGACTGCCACTCGTTGCCTGAATCCAAATGAAACCGCCCATATATATATATATATATATATATATATATATATATATATATATATATATATATATGTATATGTGTGTGTGTATGTGTGTGAATAAAATATAGCGTAGGACTTGCCAAAGAGTATAAAGTAATGAAGTCGCACTTCGAAGCGTTGTTGTTGTTTCAAAGCATTTAGTTAGTCTACGTTTCGGCCTGACGACAGGCCTTCTTCAAGACTGGTTGCCGAAATCCGTTAAAGTGTTTTCGGTTTACATACCTCCGGTCACGTCACGTGTCAAACTGCCCAAGTCCACAACAATGCTATACTCCGCCTCACCCCACGTCCGGCAGCAGCAGTCGCCACGAGCCATCGGAGCTCGGAGCTAACTGAAGGCCGTGTCAGTTTCCCGTGACCTTCTGAAAGGAAACGCCGTCACGTTCATAGAGCTGGATCGGCTCGGATGGCCCGCAACGTCCGCCGCGGCAAGACGAAAAGCGAGACGGAGCACAGTCGACGAGAAGTCTTTACGCTCGGTACCGTTCAAAAAATTATATTTCTACTGAAAAAAAAGAAAAGACGAAGATAGCGCACACAGTTAGCCAAGTAAACTCTCGGCCAACGCGCATAAATAATGTCCCTGCTTAAAAAAATTGTAGAGCCATTCCACTCTGTGAAGGCAGTTGGTTAGCGAAGCTGTAACGACGCCTACAACAATTTACCCAATGCGACGTGGCGCACACCGTTTATTTCCTTTATAACGTCATTCACAACTGCTTTATGGTCAGAGTGACACACGCTAAGATTCTCCGTTCTGACTGTGGAGAGATTCTTAACTAAAGTTAGATCAATGCATGATCCTTGAATGGTAGTTGGTTGAGTTACATCGGTGAAGCACAAGAGTGCAAACTCTTCCATGACGAATTGGATGAACCACTTGTGTTGCGGTTTCGAAATGTCCACG
The DNA here is from genome assembly GCA_037355805.1 of Ixodes ricinus. Taxonomy (NCBI): domain Eukaryota; kingdom Metazoa; phylum Arthropoda; class Arachnida; order Ixodida; family Ixodidae; genus Ixodes; species Ixodes ricinus. Next base: position 1,906 of record JAZHYW010027881.1, read on the forward strand.
CTAAAGTCCCCGACAATGATTACCAGTGTTGCTTTATCCATTGACAGTGAGGAGAAATGCTTTCGCATGAAGCACTCGATGTCAGATTTGGGTGTATTCGATGAGATGTAGACCGTGAAAATTACGATTCCATCGCTAGTTTTCACGGAACACACATCCCCGCAGTCGACTTGGTCATATTGGAGTTCATATGGTTGGACACAAGCTTCATCCCTAGCGTATATTGCGACGCCTGCCGTACGGCTGTCGTCTCGCTTCGCACACACCATTCCGGTGTATCCGGTCACTTGGCATAACAAGTCCTACGAGGGCTTCGAATGTCGTCAACCCCTTTCCAGAGCAGCTGCAACCGTAATCTGTACCGGGAAACGCATGCTCATGCTTCGTATTGTTCACAGGCGCCTTATCATCCATCATGCGGTTTTGATGCTTGTTTTGCGATTGTTTTTTCTTTATTGAAACGAATACTGCGCTCTATGCTGTATGGCCTTGGAGTTTTTGTTGACAACGACACGAAAAAAACCATGGCGGGGAAGAAGTATGCAACTTCGCTGTAGAAAAAAAAAACGCCCAGTGAACAGTGTAAACGACGGTCCTGGAACATTCAATAAGGAGCAACAGGTTGCAAATGACTGCCGAAGGTTATGGCTCACTGACTCGTCGACACTAAGCCGTCGACGGGGAATACGGAAAGGTACACGGGAAAAGGCAAGGGTTGAACTAATCGGATTGAATTAGCTACAGTCACTGAGTCCGTTACAGGTTGATCAAAGGTGATTATTGCATGCATAGGTGACATTATGCCGGGATCTTCATTGATCCCGGCCCGGATTGAATTAAATTTGTAAATAAGATATGATTCTCTCTGCTCGCGATCACGGTTGCTTTTGAAATTAGATTGTAAAACTGTAACGTCCAGTTTGTCAAATGTGTGTTCGGGTAAAGCCTTATGTTTTGAAAGGGGAAGTTTGGGAAATGATTTACATGTGCTCTGTGATTGTTAATCTCAATCGAAAAGGTGTGCTGGTCTGACCCACGAACTGCTTACCGCGGGTGCCACATGTGAGGAGGTATATCATCACATTACTTGTGCCGCAGTTTAAGTTTCCGTGAATTATCTTGGTGAAATTAAAATTCGTAATGTCTACCGTCGTTTTAGGTGTCAGGTGTTGACACACCTCGCAATTTGTCCTTCCGCAAGGGGACTGCCAGTGCTTCTAGCGTAAGTTGTCTTAGACCTAACTACGGCGTCCCTATGATTGCGTGAATGTCCTGTAGACTACTCGGGGAACGGAAGGGGTAACTCTTGCGAGGCGTTCACTTTGCTGTAAAATTTTAAAATGTTTTCTTAATATGGGTGCGGCGTTCGGAGACTTATTGTTAAAACTTAGTACGAGGTTCGCCCGAAGCTCCTCTGCCGGAGCTTACTTAGCAAGAGACCACGATCAAGGGCCTGAGCCCTATTGATCGCATCGTCTATGATCTTGTCCGAATACTTCTCTTCTTTCAAGACTTGCAGTAATTGATCGGTGTTTGCTCTAAATCGTTGTTTGTACATATACGTTTAAACCTATGAGCCTGGCTGTAAAGTATGCTATTTTTGCAGGGCCATAAATGGCAGCTGTCGTAGTGGAAATATTTCAGACGACCCGTCGGTTTTTGGTACAGTCGAGTGGCCAATTTTGAGTCATTAATTAGCACTGTCGTGTCTAGAAAGATAATGTCAGATTTTGAATAAATATGTGTAAAGGTGTTTGCCACACTAGACATATTCATAATAATTTAGAGAAATCCTGTTGTTTTGTCCAGAGCCTTTTATACTGGGAGAGTTCGGCGGTCTATTGATCCAGCCGCCAGTCTGGCAACACGTCAACAGTCTGGCAACTGGCGCATCGCGTTCCGAGTTTCGTTGTCCGCCATGATGTGCCTTGCCGTCTCGAGCCGGCAGCCGCCCCACTAGCGTGGAGCGAGAGACGACAGTGAAAATGTTCGTTCTGCGCTCTGCGAGACGTTAAAAGAAAACGTAATGGGGTGCTGTAGTGCCGTTGGGTGCTCGAACAGCGCGAAAAAAAGGGTTCAGGATGTACCGGTTTCTGCAAGGAAAAGAAAACCGCAGAAGGCACAAGATCCGGGAGGCCAAAACGAAGAGGGCTAGTAAGTGGAAGCCGACTTCGAGTTCTCGAGTGTGCGAGGTAATTTTCCAATTAAATTATTTTGTGCGTTAAACGCGTTTTATTTTGACTAAAACTGTGCAGCGACTTGGTGTGGCAGCGTCAGGGGAGAGTGTCCGTTGATCACGAAGCTGTTTCCTGTCGCGCGAGACTTGATACTTGCGAGCGTCTTAGCTTGCAAACTTTGAACTGTGTCTGCATTTCAGTGTAAGCGCAAGCGGAGCCGATCGCTGCAAGCGCGTGCACGTCGCGCTGAACGACGCGTGAACTCTACGAGTGCACGCGCTCCGTCTGCGCGTTCAAAGCATGCAGCTCGCTCTCGTAGCTTTCTCTACGCTTAAGTTTTTAGAAGCGGCCTCGCAGCTCAGCTTCGCCGTCTCGCAAGCGCTTTTGTTTCGCTAGCGATACCTTTATTTTGATATTTTTTTTGAATGCGCGTAACAAATACTTACTTGTCATGCCCTTTTTTTAGGTGCACTTCATAGACAGTGAATTCGAAAGAGGGTTTGTCGCGATCGCAAAAAGCTCAGGTACCACGCAATGGCGACGCTGTGCCTTCACAGCAAACCAAACAATGTCAGAAAACCCCAAAAGACCGGCAGGTGAAGAAGCACGGCGGAAAATCACGATCGGTCCGCCGTATTCCGTACAACGGTGCACAAACCTTGTGATGTGGTAAACAGTCGGAGAGCGATTCAGACAATCAAACTTGCTCACTGAAAATTGCGCACTAGGCCGCTGAGCTGTGTCGGACGTCGGGCGTTTTTGAGCGATTCCCCATTTATAAATGAGTGCCGTTCGTAAATGGGCGGTTTCTTTGCTAATTCTTACATGAATAAAGCACCGAATCACGAAATTCTTGTTTTCCGACTCTCTCCTTACGCCAACAAAAGCGCGAACGGCAAAACCTACACGCGTATACATCGCACGTCAATGGGGACCCACTTGCCGGGAGGCACATCATGGCGGAAGCGGAACCCGCTGAATCTGCTAAACCTAGCGGGCCGTAAGCCCCTCCCACCCGCCGAACTCTCCCAGTATAAAAGGCTCTGGTTTTGTCTATTGACACAAGTGCACTCCCAAAGTCGACTGCGACATTTCACTAGACCATTTAACCAGCGTTACAAATTTTCCCTGGCGGGGAAAAAATTATGAAAGATTTTGCCACACTATAGCTTTATTTACAATCTTTTAGGTTAATTCTGCCGTTTTGTCTTCTAACACAACTGCGCTCTCATAGTCGACCGCGCCTTTTCACTTAACCGTTTAAACTGCAGTTAGAAATGCCTCCTTACCTTTTTACGTCATGGTGCTAACAGTTCAGGTACCGCTCTTCTGCATTTTCCTGCGTTTTGCTTATGTTTTCTGCGTTCTTTGTTTGTGCAACTTGTCGCATTTATTTAGTCAGGTTTAGATAGATGATTGCGTCGGACTCGTAGGCCTAACAGCAGACATGTGACAGCTAGTAAATTGATTTGTTTATATTTGACCGAGAGCTTGTTCCGTGCAGAAAAGTGCAGTACAGACCAGTTTTCTTGCAACAATACACGGTGCATCGACAAACGCTGGGTTTGTGACGGCGACGACGACTGTGGCGACGGTAGCGACGAGGAAGGCGTGCGGTGAGTGCTTGTTTTCGTACGTCTCGTGTGATCGTTAATCCGAGCAGCATTAAAGCACTGCTGTCGGGCGCGTACGTGAGCCAAAGTAATCAGAATTTGCAGGCAGAATTAATATAACTTGGTGCAGCAAGTGAGGTATCCGCAGAAAATGTGACAGTTCTCTTTTATGACCTCTGGGAACTCACTCAGACTATTCCACATCGCCCAAATGGTGGCAACTGGTGATACTAAAGTGTATTGTTAATCTCTGCTTTCCTATGCCCGCCACTCTGTAATCTACAAAAGCGTATCATAGAATCATGCAGCACTCAAGCACTGACAACCTACGGCGAAAAAAAATATATATAGTGTGGTTCAAGTCACCAGGCTCGATCTAAAATGGACCGTAAAAATCGACGCCTGCACGTAGCAATCTAAACTTTTCGTCAAAGGTGTAATTTACAGGTCGGTTTTTTCTTCTAAAATTACAAAGCGTAGTTCTCTTTTAGTAAAAAATAGGGCCAAGAAACTTGCCAGGGTCTACGGCGGGCAGCAACGCAGACGACAGGGGTCCAGTAGCGGGGTGTGTTTGGCGTTCGTATTGATAGATGGCGCTACCTCCTTATCGCGACGACTCGCGACCACCGTGGTTTATTAAAATGAATATAATCTTATTGAAATCTACTCTCGGTTCAAAAATAAATGCAAACAATAAAAACAAAACTTAAAGAAAAAAACGCGTCTGCATAACGGCGGCGCTTTTGCTGCCAACGGATTTCGTCTGCGTGTCGTCTGCTTTCTTTCGCTGATCGGCTGCACCTTCAGACGCTGCTTCCGACGCCATCTATCAATACGAACGCCAAACACACCCCGCTACTGGACTTGGTCGTCTGGGTCGCCGCCCGCCGTAGACCCTGGCAAGTTTCTTGGCCCTATTTTTTACTAAAAGAGAACTACGCTTTGTAATTTTACAAGAAAAAACCGACCTGTGAAATACACCTTTGACGAAAAGTTTAGATGACTACGTGCAGGCGTCGATTTTTACGGTCCATTTTAGATCGAACCTGGAGACTTGAACCACCCTATATATTTCACAACCAGATTTTTTTTCTGCCTCGCAATCATGTCTTAACGGAAGCGCCCTCTGTGACCGCTTTAGTCATTGACATATAAAGAAACGCGAGGTGTGACGAGTCCCATGCATATTATTATCGCTGCAGCCAATGGGATTGCGAAATGAGCCGATAGGACCAATCAGGAGGCAGGAAACGCGAACGTAAAGATAGGCCAGGCCCTTGTATTGCTTAAGCTGTCAATGGCTATAGGCTTTTACAGCGCCTATTACCTAGGCAAAAAATGCTTAGTCACTGGGCCGTGGACGCTTGGGCGGCGTCTGATATTTCGTGCGAAAGAGTTACTGCGCACGCTAGGAACTCCTCCTACAGTTCAGTAAACAGTAGACAAAGATGGCGGCGCCCAGAAGAAGATTATTGGAAAAGTCTACGCGAAGCGCAAGTTCGTCTGCTTCTTTTTGCAGACGATATTGTGCTTAGCATAGCTCTAACTGCTAAGGCAAAAATGGCACGTTTTTTTTACGTTGTGATTTGTTTTAGATTATGCGAAGGCAAGTTCGTCTGTTTCTTTGCAGGGTCGTGGTGACGTCAGAAAGACGCCGAGCTCTGATTGGCTGATTGAAGGATAGTGGGTAGACCTCAAAGCAGGCTCCCTCAAGGCCTATCTACAATCAGATCCAGTCAGAGATTGGCGTTATGACGTCATCACAACCCCAGCAAAAGAAGCAGACGAATTTGCTCTCCGCATACAGTCCATGATGCGTCCGTGCATGGGTGGACTTAATTCAATGAGTGATTTGCCGGCTAGAACACTTTTTGAGAATAACCACGAGATAATAAAGACGCTAAAGACTTTTTGTGTTTAAGGGGAAACAGTGATGATTACTGATGGAATTCCCTGCATCTTTACCTGTAGACAGCGTTACCTGCTCCAGTGGGTATTTCATGTGCAGCGACAGGGAGTGTATTCCTACCGCGTGGCTTTGTGACGATGAAAAAGACTGCAGCGACGGCTTGGACGAAGCCAACTGCCGCAACAAGTGTCGCCCGGACCAGTTCCAGTGCCGCGATCTGTCCTGTATTTCGGGGCGGCTGGAATGTAACGGGAACGTCGACTGCCCTGATCGCTCCGACGAAGACCACTGCAACATGACTGGTGAGTGATTTTTTGAATCGTTTCATTGTTCGTCTGATGTAGTATTTGTATCACTTCGGTTAGCTGGAGCTTGAAATAAAATCTTAACATTTGTTAGGCTTTGAAGAGGATTCGAGTTTCGTTTACACGTCGTGTGGCCCGGCCCACAAAAAGTGCAGTTATGGGCCAACTTTTGTCAAAAATATAACCAAATTAAATTACTGGTATAGTTTAAGTGGCATAACATATGATCACAGCCGAATTACTACGTCAAAGTGAAGCCGCATACTCCGCTAAAAGTGATGTTAAAAATGCGACCAGCTGCTTTTCAGAAGGCGGCCAACGGGTTAGTCAAGCACACTGGGCAACTCCGTAGCGATGGTGCTTCAGCTCTTCTCTCAGGCCTTTCCTTCGTTGCGTAAAGCAGTGAGTAGACCTGCTTCTCGCGTTTTCACTCTTTTTTGTTTCGTTTTAGCAGCTTCGGCGAGCCTCCGGCGTATCCTCTTTTACACTCTAAAAAGACTAAAAAGGGGGAAAAAGGTAGCAAGTTCAGGTTTTCTTCCCTGCTAGTGACGAGCCACAATTGTGGTCTCGAAAAGTTGGGAGTAGTTTTGCAAAACGTTCTTGCAAACAAAAACAAAGCTCGTTATTCTTTTCTTCTTAATATCGGGACGTGTTTCTGAGACGGGTTCCAATTGATCAAAACGAACGCGCTCCCATTATGTTTTTAAGATTGAACATGTCGTTTTGTCAACGAGACAGAGGGCCTTAGAGTGATAAACTGGCAGCTGAAAGTTAACCCAAATTGGCCGCCTCCATATTGCACATTTTGACCACTAGACACGTGACCTTATAGTTTTACATCTAGATTTTAACGAAGTATCACGCAAAAATACTTGCCTATCGATCTATAATAACAGTACCGACGAGACGAGTTATGTTTCGTTTGTTTTAAGTCCAAAATTTGCTTTAAGACAAATACTTGGGCCCCTCGGACGCTGTGCTCTATTTTTTTTATTTTTTATCAGAGCCTGATCTTTAGGACTAACAGGATTAAAAAAAAAACAGTTTATCATGTTTTTTTCCAGTGATCGCAATACGAATTTCGGCTCAGTTTTGCGTAACAGCCTCAGGATTTGATACGGTCACGTGTCTGGTGGTCAAAATTGTACAAGATAGCGGCCGCCAAGTGGGTGTCACTGTTGCCTCTGTGAACGGGATACCAGTTTATCGCTCTTAAGCCCCTCTACCTCGTTGCGTTACATTAACGTCACCTTTTCGTGTCTTAATAAAGTAGTGTGAGTCATAATCCGTAGATAAAATAGAGCGAGCGACTGAAAACTATTCATGTGGAGCATTCATTCGTGTCGTGTCGCCACAAATTTTTTTCGAGTCCTTCGTTTGACTATTCTTCGGATATTTCCCCGACGCTTTAAGTCGGAGGTTGAAATAGTCGATTATAAAAATCCTAAATGCCTACTAGATTCAGATAAATTAGCAAATATAAAAGCAAGAAGAAAACACCGTTTCTTTGTCGTTTCTTGCAAAACGAAAATGCAACCGTTCTAAAGCAAAAGCCTAAAACGAACGGCATCTTGCATGCGCGTTCGTCAACGCACTTATTTTGGTTATTTAATTCAAATCTTTTATACGGAGAAGGAGAGCGCTTATGGCGCGTAGACCTGCATTCCCAACATTCTCCTCGACGCTTGGGTAATTTAGCAGTAGGCCTATTAGATGCCTTTTACCCGGATTAGACTTTTCCCTAAATTACCCAACCACCAAAAGGAATGCTGGGAACGTATGTACAATTCACGTGCTTTTTTCCTTATACAAAAAATTCAAAGTAACTAGCCCAAATAAACCGTTTGTGGAACACTTTATTTTAAATTCGAGGGGTTCGATGATCCCAGTAGTTTTGAGGTTGCGAACGTGCGGATCCACTTTGCGTTTGCGGATCCGCTTCGAGTGTGAACGCGCCACAACTGCTAAAACGAAAATGGCGAGTTCTTTTACGTTCTAATTCATTTAGACTATGAGGAGCGCAAGTTCGTCTGCCTCTTTCTCCAGGGGTTGTGGTGACGTCAGAACGCCGAGCTCTTACTGGCTCTGATTGAAGGATAGTGGGTAAACCTCAAACCAGGCGGCCCTAATGTTGCGAAAGTGTTTCAGGCCCATGGCAGAAAAAACGATGCTTAAAAATATAGGAAGTGCAAGTGTACTGCCCTGCATTTAGCGGACTGGAATGACAATGCAATAATCGCTTTTGCACACCCTTCCCTCTCTGACAAGGAAAGAGGCAACAAGGAAAGGGCAGAACAAAGGCTCACAGGTCTGAGAAAAGAAAAAAATTGAAAGACGTTTACAAATCTCTGTAATGCGAAATTAGAGCGCAGCTCTTGAGGTATTTCGATGTTGCGATATACCTGGACGGGAGGGTACGCAGGAGGAGCAGAGGAGGGTATGAAGGTGGAAGGGAGGGTACAGAGAAGGAGAAGAGGATGGTATCAAGGAGAAGGGGAGGGTACAGAGGAGCCTTCCCTCCTCCGTCCGCACTTGTCATCCACCTCCCGTCCCCCTCCTTCTGTCCATCCTCCTCCTCTCCTCCGCCTCCTCCGCCATAATCTCCCCTCCGCCTCCTCCACCATAATGTCAATCCTCCCACAGTTTCCGCACTAAATTTAGCTGGTAAATGGACGCCACATAATCTCAACACCAATTCAGTTTCCCCGCTATATTTAGCGGGGAAAATGAAGTCACAGGACTTTGTGTCACGTCACCTATGAAGAAATTCAGTTTCTCCGCTTCATTTAGCGGGAAAATTGACTTCACGTGACCTCAACACAAATTCAATTCCCCGCTAAAACTAGCGGGGAAACCGAAATGGATGTTGAGGTCATGGGACATTAGTTTCACCGCTAAATTTAGCGGGGAAACGGAATGCTGCAGGTTGCATTATGGAACGTCACAAACCTACCACACAATTCAGTTTCTTCGCTAAATTTAGTTGGGAATTGAATTAGTGTAGAGATCTGTGGCGTCCCATAACGCAGCGCGCGATTACGACAACGGCAACGCCGCGAAACACGGGAACGAGCGCCTAAGCGCCGCGCTCTTAAATACAACAGAATGCAGGGTTCATAAACATCGAAGGTTTCGAGAATAGGGTGAAAAGGATAGAAAGCGAGGACCAAACCTAAAAGGAAAAATTTTAGAGTATATGGGGTCGCAGAGACACATCTTATCTTAGACATGGAAGAACCACCTTTATGCCAGAGTACACCTGGATAGGACGAAACAGGAAAGGAAAGGAACGCAAGGGGGATGTCTAAGAACATCGAAAAAGGACAATATTGGTAGAGAGTCAAAGAAAGATTGTAGGGGACATTTAGGGATGAAAGGTAATTTTGGCGGTGTGCCAACACTGTTGGGATTTGTATATTTGTGGAGAAGAAAGGGGGACCCGAGAAAGGAAAACCCACAGCACATAAGATGCATAAAAGGAGACATAAAAGAAATCGGGGAAGGTCATGAAATACTAATTATAGAAGATATTTTAGTGAAAAACCCGAGACTGAGGTAATGACAGACGGCGACAAGGAAGAGAAGGAGAACGTCTCAAACACAGCTAAACCTTTATTGAGAAAAGAACCCTTTATATAGGGTTGAAAAAAGAAGGAAGGAAAGGGAACCCTTCTTCACATCACCTCTCTCCACACAAGACACGACACCCACCTCTCTCCCCAAAAGACAGGGCACCGGACCTCCAACAATGGGGTCAAACCAACAAAAGAACTGACAGCAAGCAAAAATGACACTTCGATAAATAAAAAAAAACACGCTGGGAAACCTAAATTGCACTGGACCTTTCACTACGAAAGTCAGCTTAAAGATCTACACGCACACACATAAAAAAAATGTTAGCAATATTATTAGAGATTTAGAAATCGTTTCCATTCCGCATCTAAAGACAAAGAAGGCTTGTTCACTGCATTCCCATGCTTCGTTATTGTGATTGTTTCTTTCAGTAGGCGCTTGTGGTCGTTTTGTTCTGTTACAATGGTGGTTGTAGAGTTCCATAAAGGCACGCAATTCCTACACTCCTGAATATGCTTGGACACTTCGGAATATGGATCCTTGTGCTTGACACAACGTTTATGTTCGCCTAGTCTATCATTAATGCAACGCTTCGTTTGACCTATATAGCACAAACCACAATCAAAAGGGATCTTGTAGACTATACCTGAAATACATGTTACGCATTTTTTCCTGTGTTTTTTAAACAACCTTTCTGGGCGGAAACGAACGGAGTTAATCGTTTCAAACTGCTATCTGTGCTAAACGCCATGCGTAAACCAAACTTATCACCGACTGATTTTGAATTGTGTGAAATTTTATGAAAAAACGGTACGACTACAAACTTTTTGTGCTCGGGCACTTTCCTAATTTGTTTGTCTTTTGCAACAATGTACGAAAGCTGCTTGGAAATAAATTCTTGAGGATACTTTGCAACATTTAGCCGGGAAAATACAACTTGAATCGACGTCATAATGGAGTGCCAACAAGACTTTTGAACCGCGTTGTTAATCATGTTTCGAACCAATCCTGCTTTGACATGCTTTGAATGGCAACTATCAAAAGGAAGTACTGGTTTAGCCTTGTCTTTGCCATACGACCAACATAAACCGGGGACCAATCTGAGCTGGAGGTCTAAATACTGAAGTACGTTGTTGGCTGGCTTTTCTATCCCAGTCCCAGTCTGGTATAGAGATTAATGATTTTCTAAGAATACTTGAACTGTATCTAAAGTCGACAGTGGTAAACTATGATGACCGGAAATACATTCAACGTCAAGGCGTTTGTATTGGTTCGGCTGTCGCCCCGGCCATCTCAGAAATATACCTCCAAAGCTTAGACCTAGAATTGCGATGAGATGATCAAACATTATCCCCGAGCTCAGTACTTATAAGAAGATACGTGGATGACATTTTGGTATGTGTCCGTGACTCAGCCCTTGCTGGTTTCATTGAGAATACCGTGTACAGGGAGGCGCCGGAGTTGCAGTTTTCTATAGAAAAGCCAGCCAACAACGTACTTCAGTATTTAGACCTCCAGCTCAGATTGGTCCCCGGTTTATGTTGGTCGTAATGGCAAAGACAAGGCTAAACCAGTACTTCCTTTTGATAGTTGCCATTCAAAGCATGTCAAAGCAGGATTGGTTCGAAACATGATTAACAACGCGGTTCAAAAGTCTTGTTGGCACTCCATTATGACGTCGATTCAAGTTGTATTTTCCCGGCTAAATGTTGCAAAGTATCCTCAAGAATTTATTTCCAAGCAGCTTTCGTACATTGTTGCAAAAGACAAACAAATTAGGAAAATGCCCGAGCACAAAAAGTTTGTAGTCGTACCGTTTTTTCATAAAATTTCACACAATTTAAAATCAGTCGGTGATAAGTTTGGTTTACGCATGGCGTTTAGCACAGATAGCAGTTTGAAACGATTAACTCCGTTCGCTTCCGCCCAGAAAGGTTGTTTAAAAAACACAGGGAAAAATGTGTTACATGTATTTCAGGTATAGTCTACAAGATCCCTTTTGATTGTGGTTTGTGCTATATAGGTCAAACGAAGCGTTGCATTAATGATAGACTAGGCGAACATAAACGTTGTGTCAAGAACAAGGATCCATATTCCGAAGTATCCAAGCATATTCAGGAGTGTAGGAATTGCGTGCCTTTATGGAACTCTACAACCACCATTGTAACAGAACAAAACGACCACAAGCGCCTACTGAAAGAGTCAATCACAATAACGAAGCATGGGAATGCAGTGAACAAGCCTTCTTTGTCTTTAGATGCGGAATGGAAACGATTTCTAAATCTCTAATAGTATTGCTAACATTTTTTTATGTGTGTGCGTGTAGTCTTTAAGCTGACTTTCGTAGTGAAAGGTCCAGTGCAATTTGTAGTTTTCCCAGCGTGTTTTTTTATTTATCGAAGTGTCATTTTTGGTTGCTGTCAGTTCTTTTGTTGGTTTGACCCCATTGTTGGAGGTCCGGTGTCCTGTCTTTTGGGGAGAGAGGTGGTGTCGTGTCTTGTGTGGAGAGAGGTGATGTGAAGAAGGGTTCCCTTTCCTTCCTTCTTTTTCAACCCTATATAAAGGGTTCTTTTCTCAATAAAGGTTTAGCTGTGTTTGAGACGTTCTCCTTCTCTTCCTTGTCGTCGTCTGTCATTACCTCAGTCTCGGGTTTTTCACTAAAATGTTTAATATACACCAGCTCACTTGCGCCCTTACGTTCTGCTCATAGAAGATATGAATGCTCACTTGAAAGATCTCGATGCTTTCATGGATGCGACAGGAAGAATGTGACAGGAGTTATGTGAGGGCTTAGGTCGGTACCGGTAAATACAAAGGTGAAATGTGAGTGAAGAGTAACATTGAAAGGAACAACTCTCAATCCACAATGGACTACTGCATAACGTTCCACAAATTGTACAACAGAATGGGTTGTAGGAATATAGACGAATAATAATAATAAAACAAACAAACTTAGGGAGTGACCATAAATGAATTAGGCTTAATTTTGGTAGAACTCGTCAAGAACCAGAAGCACAAAAGCAAGGAGACAAGGTAGGTTTTAGTGACATACATCGGAAGGAAATATCAAAACAAATTAAGGGCGCAGCAGCCACACAAGCAGAGAAAGAGTGGTCATACAATGAATTAGCAGTCGTACAAGGAATAGTAGAAATGCTCATCCTTTAAGTGGTGTTGTCCATATCCTCGCTGCGTAATCTCACATAGCTATAATGTGTTTACCGATAGCCGTGATGTATTATACTAGTTCTTATCCGGTGGTGGTGTATATATACATATACACATATATATGTATACAGGTGTTTTTCTTTAAGCTTAACAGAATTTAAAAAAATACATGACAGCTAGATTAATGCCGTCTGCGCGGGTGAATTATACGGCCAGGGGGACATAATATAGGAGGCTAATCGTAACGATCAGTCGGCTAATTAGTTAAAATTCGTTAATGAACGTTTTAATTAATGAAAATAGACATATAGTTCCAATTAGAAACATGCTCAGCGTCATCGAAAACCACTAAATCAGTCATTTTCAGAAAGACTTTGAGCGCGTGAGAAGCGTAGTAGTGCACTAAAGTTAGCACTCGTGGAGCAGGTACAAAGCTAGAGGTTGCGATAAGGCGCCCGCGCAATTTTTCCGTCTCTTATCTAGCCCCAGCCTCGTACCTGCTCCACGAGCGGTAACTTTAGTGCACTACTACGCTTCTCACGCGCTCAAAGTCTTTCTGAAAATTACTGATTTAGTGGTTTTCGATGATGCTGAGCAAGTTTCTAATTGGAACCATATGTCTATTTTCATTAATTAAAAAGTTAATTAACGAATTTTAATTAATTAGCCAACTGATCGTTACGATTAGCCCCCTATAATATGTCCCCCTGGCCGTATAACTCACCTCCACAAGCAGCATAAGTGTAACTTTCACGGCTTTTTTTAAATAAATCTGTTTCGAATAAAAAATAACACCCGGTAT